>PDIM01010343.1:0-36057 GCA_002811675.1 Ichthyosporea sp. XGB-2017a
AGTGGTCTCTGGCGAGGAAGGAGCAGGGCCTCCGGCCAATTTGGGACGGCAACCAGGGGTGGCCGAAATCTGACCAATCAGAGGACCTAAAAAGAATGTACCTAAACAGAACGTCGGGGAGGGGGTATCGCTCGCAAGCTCGCTCGACAAGCTCGCTCGATAAGAAATTATGTAATACAGTCAGCGGATCCTTGCACGTTGTTGACAGGTGCAATGGATTGGCAGAGTCGTCTGTGAAGTCGATGGAAAAGCCTTCGAGGAGATGTGGATAAGTGATGGATCAATATGGAACGAAGTTGGCTAAAGATGTTGACAGAATTCTTGAAACAGAAGATTGTGCCCCTACTTTGATGGACCATTTGTCATAGCGTGGTCAGTAGTATGGTTGAGGACAACCAAGGATCATGTCTTTTCCTGGCTTTTTCATGCATTCAGACTTGGCCCAAACTCTGAATGGGCTGCGCTGATAGCGAATGAGGTGACAAGGGAGCCCCAGCCTTGGTCATGGCTGTCAGAAACGGGGAAGCATGGGACCTGCTTTGAAAGACCCTCAGTGGACAAAGGAACCCCAACTTTGTTCAGACTATCCAGTTCTGGGGAAGTATGGCACCACTTTGAACGGGCCTACCAAGAGTGGCTAAAGAGAGCCAGAGTTTGGCACCAACTCGGAAGGGTGCACCAGGTAGCAGCCTACTGGTGAGAAGAGATAAGGCAGCCGCTATTACGGACTGGGCATTTTTCAAGTGCCGCCGAGCCGCTGAGTTCGAAGGTCCGTGATGACGAGGACGAAGGGGGCTCACGTCCTGATAAAGAGCAGAGCCGAAGCTACCTTGCAGGTAGGAAGTGAAATAAAGTAGCCCGGGGTAATGGTGGCAATTTTTTTTTTTAAAAAAAGAAAATACTGCCATAAGAAGAGAAGATGAGTGGAGCATCTAGGCATGATGATGATTGATGCAGGTGTAGCGGAGACTTCGAGCAGAGATTCCCATGTCTAAACGGAAAAAGGCAAAATGAAATGTTATGTAAGAGTAACTACGTAGCAAGTCCAAAGTATCATCAGCTTTGATTTCCCTCAATGAAATTTGGAAGGTGGGCTATTGGAAACCGCCTTCACTTTACCCGCTCACCGCAGTCCAAGGATATGTGAAATGGCAACCTATAAATTGAGGCTTCACTCACCTGTAAACATTCACTTCCAATCAAACAGACAGCATCTTAGCGCAATAACAAAGAAGAAAAAGATCGAATCTCAACAGTGACTCTTTCATGAACACAAAAACCATACAGCAATAATGTTTCGCAAAAATTCCTCCCATGCTAAGCTCGTTGTGGCAATGATGGCTGCTTTAGTTCTCCTCTGTGTAGCCGCCACTCGGGCCAATCCCGTGCAGGATACCACCACGGAAGTCCATGCCCCATCATTGGGCAACAGGCTGGGAAACGCAGCTGAAGCCGAGAAATACTGCAAGGGACTGGGTGGGAAGTGGTTTAAAATCGGCAACGCCATTTTCTGTAAAGATATCAGGTCGAACTCTGGGGCCAATTGTAATACATTTTGTAGTATGTTCAGTGCTTCGGCAAAGCCAGCACAGGCAGATAATTGCCCTGCGAAAAACAAACAAGGCGAGCTGTGGATTTCGTGTGTAACCCCCGTCAGTGTGAAGTGACTGAAAATCTGAGAGTCAAATGGTCGGATCACTTTTCGAACTCATATAAAGATTTATCTTAACTTTCTTATCAGTATTGACTCTTTGTTTCATTCTAATGCGATGCAAAAACTATAAAGACAAACATAATTTAAAATTTATTATAAAAGGAGACGTTAGATCCCAGCGTTGAAAGCTTAAACTTTGTGATTTACATAAAAGTGTTGTGATGGAGATATTGAGTTTCTACCTTTGATATATCGACAAAGAGTCATATTATTAGGCACTGGAGGCGAGTTCCAAGAGTTTGCAAGTCCTGCAGGCATCCAGTCAGTAGAGGAGGAGGATGACCACACGTGAGACGGACGTCCGTCTGTTTAAATGTTCCAAGCCTGGCCCATGGTGCTCCAAGATGAGGTTTGGAATTGGATTGAAGATCAAGTTCGAGATCAGGCGGAGGAAAAGCAGATATTCTGGTAAATGCCTTTACAAAGTTCCGGTAATAATTACACAGGCTGAGGAAGGAGCGCAATTCTGTGGTGGTTCTCGGTTTAGGCCATCTCTGGTTCACGGAGACCTTCTTGGGATCAGGTCTTAGTTTCCCTCCCCCAACAATGTGGCCTCTCACAGATGTGCTTCTTTACGGCCCCTGATAAAGACTAGGACATCTCTCTGTGGAAAGTGGAAATCGAGATTACAATTTTTTTTTTCATTTGGACTTGATTATAGCGGAGGGGCTTGGGGTAGTAACACGGGATAAACGATCCCGGAGCAAAGTGTGAATTGATTTGATTAATATGACAGCTATGGTGCCAACTACAGCCACTCACCAGTAGTTGATAACAAGAACAGCGCCCCTGTGTTAGCCCAAGGGAAAAAAAGAAGACTTCCTTAGGTCGAATTCAACTTTTTCTGTTGCAGTTGGACAAGTGTGGTCAGTGTGGGTTAAGAGATTGTTCTCATAATTCCAAAGCAATTACAGCCGAAGCAATTAACACCCAGGGCAGTCTCACAAAGAGAGAGAAATAAAGTGTGGGTCAAGTGTCTCCCCATTCCAAACCACTGTAATGTCTAATATCAATTACAAATGTTGCTTATGTTGCCTAACAGATATATAATTACCACAGTTTTAACTTCATATCGTTTTAAAATGTTTGCACTGCAGATGTCCTCTGTAGTCTGTCCTTGTCAGTTGTCCATAGGCTTTAGGGCGTGGGTAAAGGCCGAGGTAGCACTTTTAATCTTGATTTTTAAATGGTACACGGTTCAGACTTCAAGTCTGGGCAAATAATTTTCTTAACCAAATTTTCAAGGGCAACTACGTCAGTTCAATTCACCTTTATCTCGACAAAAAAGGCTCAACTTTCTCTACACCCCGCCGTTTTTGAGCGGAAAAAATGCACTGGAGCAAGATGGATTCTTTAAATTCGGCAGCAAAAGAATGTCTTGTTTTCCCGCTAAGCAACAACAGTTGCGCTTCAAGACACGAGCAATGTGAGTGAAGTAATGAACATTCTCTTGTGCATATATTTTACCAACTCCTGCTTGCAACTTTTAGTTTTCTTTTCTTTTCTTGTTTCGTGGAAGGTGATTTCTGAATGATAGTGTGTAAATCGTAAAAGAAAATCTTGTTGCAGATTGCAGTTTAAAAACGATGGCCAAGAGGATATCTGTGTTTCAATTGGGTGGTGGGAAGCCAAAGCCAAATATGAATCTTCAAAAGGCTGTTTATATACTGGTCATTTGTGGGCTCTCATTTTTCTTAATCTCTCGTATTTTTGGAATCTCTTTATCATCTACTTTAAAAAACTATTCTCAAAGAACTTATGCTTTAGTTCGCTCCGGCTCCACCTCCCCTCCCTCCTTTCCAGGCGCCTTGTCACCTGCCCCATCATCTCACATTCCCTACAACTGGCACGAGTGCATCCATTCAGGGCAGGCAGCGACATCGCCAGCCTCGCCAAACTTCACAGAAGCATACGCATTCCTCATCACCAAAGAGAGTAACATTTATTTCCTCTTCCAGGGCGCCGTTCTGATGAAACAGCTCCGCAAACTGGATCCGCACAAGGACATGGTCGTGATGTACATTGATACGGTCAGTGAACGCCACCTCCATCTCATGTTCTCCTTCCTCAACATGGATCGTGTCTACTTCGAGCGCGTCCATGACTTGCATGTGGATCCTCGAGGCAAGAGGCAAAAGAAACAAATTGAAAGATGGTCGGGGATGTTTGCGAAACTGTCGGTGTGGTCGCTGACGCGGTACGAACGAGTGTTGTATCTGGATATGGATATGGTTCTCACATCACCTCATTTTCTGCGCGTCTGGGATGAGTGTCGCGGAGAGGATATCTGGGCAGATGCTGGTACCATCAGTGGTGGATCTGCTAATGGGAAGCAGCGTAGTACAGTTGTTGATCTGTGTATGGGGATAGATTTATGGAAAGGGCTGTATTATGAGGGCACTAAAGTGGTAGCGCACAATGCAGGTATGATGCTGGTGACCCCAGATGCGGATGTGTTTGCGTACATCCAACAAAAGGTGTGGAGTGGATGGTACACTGACCGTGTTTTGCAGGAGCAGACTTTTCTAAACTACTTGTGCTCGGAGGACGCAAAATGGTGAAATGCAAGACCCTTTTCAATCCATCCTTCAATTCGATGCCGTCTAATCAACATGGCACTGAACTCAAAGATATATTTATGAGTCACATCCACCTGGATCAATTCTTCTCTAAGGTGGATCGCGTTATCGGCCTGGTCGCACAAAAGGCAAAAGAGAGGGCAACATACTCAATGGATATCTTTCGGGTCCAGTTCAAAGAGCTGTTCGATGAAATGACAACGCAATATCATCGTATCACATGTTCCCTGGCGAACAAGGACCACGAGGTGAGGAAGATGATGAAGGGATACTCATTAGCTTTCCGCAGAGATCAGCAAGCGGGTCTGTGTGTTAGACAGCGATCCTCATCTTCTCCATTTCGAAGATTCGCTCCAATGATGGAAGAATATGTACGAAAGGACACCTCGAAGTTCTATCAGCAATTGATTAATTATGCGAATGATATGCGGATTTTTAAAAAGCCCATCAGTTCCAGGCATTTCGAGGACATGAACAAGTCCAATACCCCATGTAGTTCATAATCTTTCATACCTCCAAGTAAGGCTCGTTTATTTCAAATATTTAAATCCTGACAATAACTCTATATTGAGAGTGACATGGAAGTACCACAGCGTCGTCACTATTCACTAATGTGAGCCTTTGGACTCAACTCGGTGGCGACTTGAAAAGAGGCCCAGCTCACATTCATGGCGGTCTTATTCTTCGCGGGAAGATTGCTGACCCGAAGACCCTTCTAGTTGGTCCGAACTGGTGCTCCTTTGTCCACTCTTAAGAACAAAACCAGGAAAAGACATGGTCCTGGGTTGACATATCTTTTATTCCATTACTAGGCGCGGTTATATAGGAGAGCGACTGGCGACGTGTCTCAATGACAAGTTCCCGAAAATGAACTAAAAATGAACATCTCTTTGAGTTTATGTAGCGCGTACCAATGTAGAATAAAAAGTAGAAGTGGTAGGATAAAAAAACTGGAAAAGCAACAAAGTGGTGTTAAAATAACAAGCATGTGCGTGGGACATCCTTAATGAGACGCAAATAGTCTGTTTCCATTTAAATTGGGCTAAATTTAAAGTGAAGGAGCTGATGTTGTCAACTGCTGTAGCCTGTATGCGGTTTACACGGGATATATACACCTAGTAATACCATAGCTAGCCCTTGTAGACAAGCATACAGCAGCTATGGGCGTTTCCAGATGCCTTTGTACTACATATGGGCAATCATATGAGCGGAGCGTAAGAGTATCAAGTAGAAATGGAATTTCTGTTTTCTACTTGTAAGTTGTACCGTGTATGTTTATTCGAATACCACCCCCACTACTACAGTAGAAGCAGTCCTCCTCATTGTCAGGTATCATTTTAGGGACTTTTGGGGGGTTGGCTGGGGAAGTAGCATAATTGATCTAACTTCAAAAAGGCGGGGAGGCCAGTATCTGGACAATCAAAAGCCACTTTTTGAAATTCACGGTGGAGGGCAATAAGTCTAACAAGGGCATATAGATATTGATGACCATCTTCTATCTTACTTATCACTTTACAGCATATGTTATCTTTCGAGAAAATCGCCGAATGCTTGTAATATTTAAATGATGTCACAAACAGGTTTACATAGTCACCAACCTCATTCTGGGGAAATCCAATGCTTTTAAAACCGTCTAAAGTTTGTTGTTTCACTTTTTCCTTTTGGGAAACATAACCACAATTTTCCAACATATAGTAAAGAAAGGTGAACAGATTTACATTATCCTTTTTGATAAATTCCATGTACACGTTCAAGTAATTCCCTTGGATTCTAAGGCCACTGTCTCGAGTATTCTGGCACTCTTCGAGCGTGTGGAGCTTATCTAGAAGGCGGTCATGTGCACATTGGAGGTTTGAGATAAGGTTTTGTTTGGCGCTCGGGGTCTTGTCCAATGTATCACCAGGGGGTAAGAAAGTAAGTAACTTAGGCACAGCGTAGGTAAAGAATAAAGATTGGCCCAAAAAAGCCTTAATGGAGTCTGATTTCATCAATTCCACCGTGTTTGATATTTTCGAATAGTAAGCATTTGGGGAAAGTCCTTTTGGGTTGTGGGTGGCTTTTAAGAAGCTTTTGACGCTTTTGACACTTAAGTAGGTAGTGTAGCCATATTCATATATGACTGGAATGACTTGTGTCCTCAAAAAACCCTCGAACGCTTCAAAGTCGCGAAGGGGGGTTTCTTCGTTTACAATTTCTTTGAAGCATTTATGATAACGGCGCAGTTCAGCAGTTACTTGTCGAGTGGCTAACACATCTGCTTTATCAGGATTAAGAAAAACATTGTCACGGTAAATATCTTTCAACTGCCCATCTGACGTACAAATACTCTCTATCAAATATTTTTCATTTCTCCCATACCTGGATTCAGGCCCGGATTGATGTTTTCTGTAGTCATTACATAAATTCTCTGGACGGTTTCTCATATCCATTTCATATGGAACAGAAAAACGCAGCATTAAGAGGTCGAAGGTCAGGACAGATCTCTCAAATTCTACCAATCCCCGCCCTTTTTTCAACTCATTGATGTTATCAGGGATGTTATGAAGGCCCCCAGTGGCAAGGCAGTATACAGTTCTCACAAATTTAGGCTCCGGTGGTGTCTTTAGCAGTTCTCGCGCTGACCACATCAGCCTCTCGGTATCGCGCACGCCAGCTGGGCTCAAGGCTTCAATCAAGGTTTGCAGAGGTGGCTCTACGGTCTCTATCAGATGGTCTTCTATAACTTTCTTAAAAACATCATCAGTCAGACTTCCACGGTACTTCTCTGTCAAATACTTATTGAACTTAGCTTGGTTTTGCAATTGTGTTTTCACAGATTCAATGTTGATCCCGGGGCCAATTTTGAAGATACGCGCTTTTTTATGTGATACGTATTTATCGTGGTCGTTCTGCAGATATGTTACACAGGTAGCAATAGTGCCATGGCCGTTTTTAAGACATTCATGATCCATTTTGTCTAAAGTTGCTAAGCCATCGTACAACACATGTTTCCGTATTGTTTCCTCGATGCTTGAATATGCTTTACTGATATCCTTCTTTGAATCAAACGTCCAAGCTTCATGATGGAAACGGTTTGAGTCATGATAAATCATGAAATGGGGTGTTACAATAAAGGCAGTCTCGTGGGAACCATTGAAACAAACAAAGTCGACGTTGGGGTTATTCTTATCATTGCAGTCCGGAGGCTTCGTCGTAAGGTGTTCCTGTTTGAAGCCTTGTAGGTTAACGTTGTAATGGTGATATGAAACCGGAATGAAAGCGAACGGATAGTCTGGAGAGATTTCTTCAAAAATCTTTTTGACATCCAACGAAAATTGTTCTGCGTTAAAGAGTTTGTCATTTGCATTAATGGAATAGGTGGGAAATAAATCTGGAAGTGCAGCCAGCAACTGTTCTTTCTCTATACCTTCCTTCAGGTTCAACAAGAGGGGTAGATTATTCTTGGTTATCTCAATGGCAATTGATTTGACTAATACACCAGCGTCATTTTGAATCTCCCATAAATGAAAGAGGTGTCCTGTTTTGTAGATTGCAGTGACTATTTTCGAATACCCATTTGCAAACGTCTTAGCATCTTGTCCTTTATAATTGAACAATAAATGAAGACCAATGGCCTTGGTGATGCCAGCGCAAAACCCCTCTGGTATGATATCCTGGACCTTAGGATGTATCACCCTGTGCTTTGGGGGATTAAACGGGGCATTGGAATTGTGAATTCTAACATCGCTCTTAATGCTTATAAGGCAATAGTTTCCTTCAGAGTCCTTGGGGTCCTTGGAGTTTGACTCTTCACCCAACACTTTAAACGACACTTCTTCCTTGTGCAGATCACCTTCTACCTGTTCCTTACTAGGCTCCATACAATTACACAGGTGGAGCATGCCACACAGCATCATCAACATGAAGCACCCCAACAACAGACGAGTAAGACTCCTCATGATTTAGATTTAAGACCAATATCAACCTGAATCAATTCTTTGGGAGAGACTAATTGTAATGCCCCCGTGTGCGGGGCAAAAATATCAAGCAATAGTTTTTGTTTGTAGCTTAAATTAAAAAAGCTTCCCAGATGCATCTCCCTCAACCCCGCTAAATCATCGAGGCTATGGGGAGGGTTCTGTCCTTTGCAACTATGTATGGAGTTGTATGAGTAGCCTTAAGTATAGACCTTCTATAGAATTAACACGGCGTCATCCCTGTTACCCGAAGGAGATCAGGATACCCTCACTGGCCAACTTTGCAGTGAAGATATTCTTTACAATAGCCAATAGGAGGGTTTGTAATTGCAAGCACTCAGTTTAGAGCCTAGGCCCCCCGGCCCCCCCTCCCGTCTCCCAGTTATTCCCTCGCCTAATACGTAGCCCGTAGGGAGAGGACGGGTAAGTTCCTTTATCCCTAGCAACGGTAGTCGGTATGTACTATGTGTCACTTCGCAGTTCGCTAACATACATGATACACTAAGCGTAGTTGTCACTCCGCTGTAGCCTGTAGTGCATGTCTGGACTCTGGCCTTTATTTTCTGTCTCTGTAGTAACTACAAAATTTTGACTTTCCACTGCTTCAATTTTGATTTTGAACCATGTGGCGGAATTGGAAATTTAGATATTGGAAAGACTAGAAAATAAACAAGTGTTGTTTTATTTTCATAACCATATTTTGTTCTGGATTACGCATCTCAGTGGGATAATGAGACAAAGAGTTTATTACTAATTTCTTTTCATTACTTGCAAGCGAACTGCCCCCGGGTTATGTTTCACCTCTGACGCTATCAGCCCATTTTCCTCCGCATACTTCCACACTGAGCGCTTCAAGGGGCTCTCTCCCTCCTCTTCAGAGTGTAGTCCCCGGCCAGTGACAACCACCACTCGTCCGATGGTGGGGATAATCGGAAGAACTAGCTCGTTTAGTTTCCGCACTCCATGCTTCACAGTCATCCCATGCAGATCAATTTGTAGCTCATCGAGCTGGTCACCCTTTCCTGGCTTCATCACCCCCATATTCGAGCTCCCAGTGTTGATTCTCTCAAAGATGTCATCATACGCACTCTCATACATTCTCTGCAATCGGTCCCGTACACGCATAAGTTCCTGCACGCTTCTTTCATATCGGCCAGTCATAACTTTTCCCTTTAGCTCCATCACTTCAATATTGTGTTCCAGCTTACTCTTCGCCTTCTTCAGCTCTTCAATGGGCGCTTGGGCATCTACAAATATCTCCTGCTTTTCTTCGTGAGATAGGTCACGCACACGTCCGTGGTCGAATGCAGCGATATATTCCATCACAATGTCATGTATCTTGCTCAAGTCAAAGTCGTACTCTTGTAGCAATTCCGTAAGAAAAGAGTTTACATCATCCACAGTGGGAAATATTTTCTGCTTAATAAATAGGCGCTGATGCTGTTTCAGATATACTTCCAGGTAGTATTCATACAGCTGTCCCAAGGCATAGTGTGGCGCCGGTTGTCTGCATTCCGGGCAGTTGAACTGAACATTATACTCAGAATAGGTTGGATAAGTTCCTCGTCCTTCCGTGTTATCCCAAACGTACTCATACACGCACTCTTCAAAATTAGCCTTCTCCATTTTCACAAGACACTCAGTACACACTGCGTGGCCACAGGGGAGGACTATAGCCATCTTGATCGCCTCAAACAGACTCCAGGGGTGAAAACATGACGGGCAATGTGGCTCCAGTTCGGGAATGTCCTCCGCCTTTTTGGGGACAACAAGGGTCGCCACATCAAATTCCGCATCATACAAATCATCGCTAGCCATATTCGCAGTTGCGAAAGGTTGCACACTTGCTTGTTTCCCACCCAATTTCTCCATATGCTCAGGAACTTTGTGCTTGTATTGGGATATTTGCGATTCTACAATTGCCCGACAAGGGATGACCTGGCATTCTTCCACAGTATATTCGCTGCCCCTGATACTACCAAATACCTGTCTTTGCTTGCGTCTTCTCGCGGGCTTGGCATTTAATCGCAAGGAAGTGGTGTGTTGTGGCGATACCCATTCATTTACATTATAGTTGACACTATTGCCATTCGTTTCTGGCCTTGTGGGGGTATTGGAGCTGTCATTTAGTACTTCTATTTCTTCTTTCACAGAGCTTTCATGTTCGGAAGAATTGCCATCTATTAGATCTATCTCACGTTGGTCTAAAAAGGATGACGACGATATGGATACACTTTCTTCTATATCGAATGGTTCCAATGTATACTCCACACCACTAAATACGTCTATCAATTCTTCAAGTGATACCGTGTTATGTGTTCGAAATGCCAATGCTCTCTGAATGTATTCAATGGTCATTTGCTTGCGCTTCATGATATTCTGAAGAAATGAATTTGTACGTACGTTTGGCACACTGCCATCCCTGTTCCTATAAAGACCCAATTGCACACTGTACTGAGCAAATTCACAAAGACGTAAGGTGAATATCACATACCACGAAAAGAAGAAGGTTTCGGCGAATTCTTTCTCAACTATTACCGACATTTGATCCAAAAAAGATTCCACTTCATGGAAGAGATGCAGTCTGTTCCATAACGAAAGAGACGAAAATGTTTCGCTCGCATAGCAAATGTTCTTGAACTTTTCCTCTGATGTGAAAAAAAGGCTTTCTTTGGACCAAGTTTGACATTTGGGTCCCCATAAATTCCTAGATAGAGAAGAAAGTGGCCTACATTGGCCACTGCTGATATTAGTGGGTGCTCTCCACAAATATTCTTGAATATGCATAATGTGATCTTCCTTCCCTATCAAAGATGCCACCTTTACGAACTGAGGACTACAGGAAGTGTGCCACTTGTATATCATGTCCATACCATTATCCCCCAATTCGGAAATTAAGGCTTGCAACGAAAGACCGGTTGCAGCAAAGACCCTTCGATTAAGCAAATTATCTTCACCTGCAAAATGATCATCAACTATCATTCGGGGTTCAATGTTCAGGGAGAAATCGGCTACTTCAATTGCCTTTAAACATGCTGTAGGATGCCTTTCGAAGTCAGATTCAAAGCACGCTGTGCTACAAAACGTAGCTCCAGCACAGTTTGAGCATCTGACACATCTCGTTCGAGATATCTCACGATTACATTTCCAACAGATAACAGTTTTCGCAGGAGAATTAAGCGTCGACAGAGCAACGAAATGCACATCGAAAAGTAGATCACTGAGTCTGCTGCGGCTTTCAATAGTTTTCAGCTGACTTCGTTTATACTTTCCGACAGGCTTGTTCGTGAGCATCGCAAACAGATCCAAAATCATTTCGTCTGCTAAAATTGGGTCGGTTCCCGGCTTTCCGTATTTGCTTTTATATCTTTCTAAAAAATGTTCCTGGCCACACTCAATGCCCACTACTACTCGGGCGGATATAAAAATGGCCTCTACAAACGACTGTCTAAAGAATCGACAGACGTTTTCCCTCATTATACCGTCTTCAAGAGTAGAAAATATGCCACTCTTCAGCAAATATTCATTCTCTAATAAAATCTCACGCAAATATTCTTTTAATTCGCTGAGCAAAGAAACATTGCTATGGTTGGGTTCGGATAACAAGCAAAAAAAACATTTCAATATCATCTTGCTCATAATTTCTTGCTTTTGTCTTACACACCTTAAAAAGTTAACAATCTGGGTCTCCTCGCAAAACTCCAATCCCAAGAAGGTATCACTCACATCTTCACGAGTGCAATAATCAAAATCGCCAAGGCAGTACATATATGCCGTCTTAAAGTCTGCTCGAGATATATGAAGGCCTATTTGGTGACTAACAACTTGCTCCACAGAATCAAAGGTGGCTCGATTGGTTGACAATTCATTGCAAATTACCTCTCGTGCCCGAGCACGCTTCGAGGCCTGCTCACAGAGAAAATCAAAGTAGAGTGGGATTTCGATTAAACCAACGCCAATGTCAATGTTTTTTGGAAACTCCCCCTTTAAATCATTGTCGTGACTCACAACACGGCATGGGAGCGTACCTTGCGTGGATATGCGATGCACCAGACCTACAAATGGATCTATGTCCCATCCCGTGAGGTCGGCAGGGGGATTGAAAATAGTTTCCATCGCCAAAATGGTTTCCAATGTATCTGTTGTAGCATCCTAAGAAGACAATGGCAGCTTGAAATGCGCATTTTGAGAAAGAAACCCATTCATAAATCCTTTCAATTGCTCTTTAGCATCATGGACAGCTTCATGAAGTGAGGATTGATACAGACATTTAATGGCAGTATAGTAATTTGGAACTGTTTCTGGGTACGTATTGCAAACATTTTTCCACACTTTGCAAATGTACACACAAAATATGGTCTCCCACTTCATTGTGTCTAGCCGAGATGGAAACAGCCGGAACAAAAAATCGTTTTCAACCTCCTCGGTGGTTTCTGCATACCATGAGTAGGGATCATGGTACATATTAAAGATGGCTTCTCTAAACGCGATGGTGTCATCTAAGCGATGTAAGTGGCCCGTGGTGTGGAGAAAATGACTTCTTAGCAACACAGATAATGGTATTAGCTCTTGCATTTCATCAAAATAAATACATAGTCTTTCACTCAGGTACGTACTCGTTATGAGATGTGACAGCAGCTCGAGGCAGTACCGGAAATTAACTTTTGATGCGACGGTACAACGCCGGACAATATCTGTCAATTCCGATTCCGTAATGCGATATAAATCGCTGTCAAATATCGCTCGACGTACGGCTTGTTCGTCCCTTGCTACTTCATACCAGGATCTCATATAGTTCACGCATTCATCGTGATATAACCCATCGATTTTTCGGATAACCGACGCAGATGGAGACATTACATCGCCTAAAATTGTGTTCATTATATCTTCATTAAGAAAGCGGTAAAATTTTGGGTCAATAAGATATGTGGCTGGACCAAACCCACCAAAGAGATAATGCCCATCAACCGATTTTGCGCGTAGTACTAGCTCGGGATTGGAAAAGGCCAATACCCAGTACTCTTTCCCTTCGCCGGCAGGGTCACTCGATCTTCCCTCCAAGAAGGCAAGACCTTTGGCTAATACTTTGCACGCCTTCTTGTGATGCCGCTTCCAGTGTGATATCTGACATTGTGCATCACAGTATTTGGCTAAATCACACCGCTGGCATTTTTTTAAATTACCGGCTGTTGTCCCACAATTGAAGCAAAAGTCGACATCTTTAGCAAAAAGAATACAATATCTGCACGCGCACAATTTTATAGTTGTATCATCCGAGAAGCCTAAAACCATCTCATCGCTGGGAACAGCTGGATACTCGCATTTGGAATAACTGAAGCCAAAATCCGTAGTAAACGTGTTACCGATAAATTCCCTGATAGCGTCATCTGAATAAGGGGCTTTGCGGTCATTTTCAATATTTCGCATAGCCTCCTTTGCACACAGATAGACACCTTCCCTTTTCATTTTTTTGATAAGATGCTCAAACTTTTTCGGAAACAAATAAATGCCTACACTTCTACTGTCGTTCAGTTGATGATGCTTGCCACGGCTGTTGACGAAATCGATCAAATTTAACAGTCGCACAACTATGGAAAATGTCCAGGCCTGTTCTCCTTTAGCGTCACTGTCTTCTCCTTTTTCTTCGCCACGTGAATGGGGGTGCTTTGGTAAGGAATTCAAAGAAAGGTGGACTTTTCGCAACACGCCCAGTATTGAGTAATACACGGCATCTGCAATCACATTTGCATATTCCCAACTACCATTCCAGTGAAAAAAGGCGCTCCATTTCGGGATATTTCGATACGCCTTCCAAAATATCTTTTGTGCACAAAGAAATTTTGCATCGCCGATTGTTGAACAGTTTTGAAATTCCTCACACAACTGGTCCATGCCTCTTCTATTGATGTATTTTAATTGCATGTTATCAACAAAATCGGACACATCCGGCACAAGATATTCGAAGTTATCCGGACTGGGATTCCCATTTCTAAAGCGAGGGAATAGATCCGATCTCACAAAACGTACGAAGTCTACCAAAGAATCAGGCAAAATGGTTGGGGGTTTACAGTGAAACAAAATAGACGCTGGTGTTTCATCACATGACCAGTTAGTACTACAGACCCGCAAAGAATTGATATCTTGAACAATACAACCAGCAAAATTCTTTTCTAAATGTGACAAAAGAACGGCACTTTTCATTGCCTGTTCCGTATTTTGGCATTCCTCAAGGTTAACAAAATCTAAATCAACAGAACGTTTATCGGCCAGACTCACAACAGATTCAGGAAGCTCGTCTAATTTCAAAGAACTAAACAGTCGTTTCTTTGAATAGCTGTGTGTACGTTGAGGGTTCATAACTTTGCTTAAGGAGCTTCTTCGGCAAACTTTTGAGTGTCCACTGCAATAGTGGTCCCTCTGGCATTTAATGCAGCAATATAAAGCATCTTTACATCCAGGGCATCCAAGCATAGTTGCAAAACTTCCATGACAAGAACACCATGAGCAAACATCTACTTCACCCACCCCTTCAAACCAGCCGGCAATATCAAAACATGATTCATCTGATAGATACGTTTGATATTGCCAGGGGAATAGTGCTTCCACGACTTTCGCCGTGCCAAAGACACCCACTAAGAACTCTTTCCGATCATGTTCAGTAAGAAGGAAATACTGGCGATACCCCCCTTTCGGTCTGTGCATCTCCCAATACGCTCGTGCAAGGAAAAAGTCCATGTAGGCTCTATACTACTTTACAGCACGAAGACTTCTGCTCCGGTTGGTGCCATGAAAGCGTCGGTAACACGACTTCTCGTTCCACCGCGCATAGTTTGGAGGATTGTCAGGGTGACTTTCACCCAGCTCTCGCATGCTCTGGTCGGTGAGTATTGTGTTCGCAATACCATTACTAATTATTGCAAAACATTTACACTGAGAAATTCCAAGTAGGGATCTATCACTTGGAAGCCTGCGAAACTGGCCAATCTCTGTTTGAAGTGTACATGCACAGTTTTCCAGCCCCCAAAAGTAGTTAAATTCACAAATACTACTTTCAAAAGACGAGGTCACATTACAAATTGCCCTTCCATAAAGGTGTAGAGAGCAAAAACGTTTACGTTCCTCTGGTTCAAAGTCATCAGGAGGATCTTCGCCCCGCCAATTGCTTCCAACAAAAGACATTTTCTGTAAGTCTGAAATGTGGGCGAGCGACTCTTCCAGGAGAGACACTTCGATATCAAGAAGATAAGGACGATGAGAGCCTCTTCTGGGGAACTCCACTCCATCCACAATGGGGATGTTACACGACAGGCGTCTCCATATCTCACACAACTCCTCCCCAAACAGTTTCACACACTGCTCGCTGGGGTGGAAATATTCAGGCTTAGCGAGCCTCTTCTCCCAGGCACTCACTGCTTCTGGATATTTCTCCAACTCCTCCTCGACGTACTCTTGAGCGGGATGCACCACATGATTTCTCACTTTCCACACCTCCCCCTCTTTCGGCAGGCACCCCACACTTCTCAACACTCGCACCATATCCCCCGCCATGATGCAGCCTGTCACAAAGAGCAGCTTCATGTTCAGCACTATAAATAGATTCTCCTCGGCCACACTCGCCATGCTTCCTGGATAGAACGGAAGCGTCTGTACATATCCCGACCTATATCCCTTTTTCATTTTTTTATCACCCAAGAAATCCAACACTGTCACGTTAGCCCCACACAACTGCAGTTCCTTAAAAAGAGAATCAGCGAAAAGAAAGGCGGGATCCTTCTCGCCTCCCAACACCCCTTCCTCTTTCTTTAATGGGTCTTTTTCGATGTTCTGTAGGCGCATCTGGTCCAGCGGTAAGAGCTTCTCCATGGGACAAATCTCGCTCTCTTTCTCTTCTTCCCTTTCATTAGTACTATGTTCGACTTCGGTATTCTCTAACAGGCACATCTCCCGCAGGTACGCCTCGTTCATCTGATGACACACCGCCCGTGCCCGCCCCGGTTGGGCCAAATCCTCAATACTATGCTCGCGCACAATGCTCTGCAACCAGCACGGGATTTTTTCTAATGTGTACTCACATATGAAAATATAATGCAACAAGCATCCCAAGCCTGAATTAGCAATAGCTGAATGAACATAATCAATGCATATCTTCTTGTGTGCTTCCCAGTGGACCTCTCTGCAAGCTGTCGAGCAGTACAGGACACATCCACACCGAAGACAGGTAACGCTGTGATGCTCATCTACCTTGCTCCCCTTCAATCGCTCAGAACATTCCCCGCACAGCAAACGCTGCACGAACCTCTCACCCCTCCGACTCCCTTCCTTGATCCCTAACATTACTATCTGTAAAGGTACAATCTATTGGCTAAGGCAAAATCAATTCACTTTTAGATTCCTCTTCCTCTTTCCCTCTCGTGCGAGGATCAAAATCCACTGCTAGTAGTAAGTATAAGTAATAAGGAATACATAACAGCAAACAAACAAATAAATCTCCAAATCCATCAGCCACGCTCGCGGTTAAAAAGCGTTAATCCACCATGAGGGTTATTGAGCGAAGCGCAGCGTAGCGTTTTTCTCTCATCAGCTCAGGCCCTTTTTGACGGTCAATTTTTTCGAGGATATATGATAAATGCAGCCTTCTGATTGGATAAAACCCCCATCCCCCAAAATTATGCTTCTCAGAACTGAATCCCTTACACAAGCTTCGCTCGTCCACACTTGCTGTGCAGACTATTTTAATTATTACTGTAGTGCGGTGTTTATTTCGCCACACAAAGAGAAAGTGAGACATGCGCCCACGTGTTTCCGCGCCTTCCCTCCCAGACAACCGTAAAGTTTATTTTTTGTTGGTCCAAATGGTGGAATAGTACATTGCACACGTGTGTGTCCTCCCGGCCGCGATGCTCAGCACAGTGGTTGTCTTCGTCCCATCTGCCGAGCTTTTCATCTCCTCGGGAACAACGGTCTTTTTATCCGAGGTCTCTCCCCAGCAAAAGGCCTGGCTATCCTTCAGCGAGATGCCGCAGAGATGGCGAAATCCTGGGCTGATTGTGCGAAAAGGAACGCTGGTGAGGGATGAGGGTACTGTAAGGCCATTCATGCATTTCAATGTTCGACCATCACCCGCTTGGGCGTGCAATTGGCAGGTATATCTCTCACCCGCCGCGCACAAGAATGATTCGTAATTTTCATCAAATTCGCAGCAGAATTCAGATTGGTTTGTACAATGGATCCTTTCAAATCCCAGCGATACAAAGCTCGCTCCGCAAAAGATGTTGCAAACATGAAGCCCTCGCTCCCTACAGAGAGCGTGTGAAGCTTTGTAGCGCTTGACGGCAGGGTATTCAATTGGCCTGCGGTCCATCCAAAGCAGTGCATCTGTCCAGAAGAGTCCAACAGACAAGTGCGATTGTTACTCGCAGAGAAAACCCCCGGATAGTCGGGCATTTTCATGGATGGACTGAACTTAATCGAGTCGAGTTCATCTTCAGAGGGGATCTGATTGAATCTATTCTCACCCCAGCACCTCATCTTGGCCCACGAGCTGGTTCTTTTTTCCAGATAGATTGCACAGGTGTGCCAATCCCCAGCTCCCATTGAGATAATCTCCCGATCAGATCCCCGTGCTAGCATGTCGGGTACGGCGGATTGCTTTTCCCAGTTCGCCCCCCAGCAAAATGCGCCTCCCCCAGATTCGATCGAATAGGCTGCACAAGAGTTGTATTCCCCTGCAATCACAAACTTAACATCTTTATGAACCAATTCATCTGGGATTTTTGATTGTTTCCAGCGATTCGAGCCCCAGCACAACACCTGATTGTCCGAGTCGGTTCTCTCCATCCCACTGTCCCCTGGTGTGGTGGTTGGGGTCCCGGTGGAAGAAGGCAAGGTAGTTGTGGTATCAGTTGCATTTCCAGAAGCATCTCCTCCTCCTCCTCCTCCTCCAAGGCCCACTACAATCCCCACCACCACCCCTGTGATGGCCACAAGTGCAATAGCCACAGACACGATGATGACATTCCTCCTCCTCCTCCTTTTGCTGCTGTCGCTGTTACTCTTAATATTCCTAAAGTAGTCACTGGTTAACGGATCCTCTTTCACGACTATATCCGGTAGCGCAGGAGGTCTACCAGCATTCGAATCAGTGTGATTACTATTTCCACCCGTCACTGTCTATTTGTGTTGCAGCACTGCTTCACTACCTGTCTCTCCGGCGGTTGCCCTGTTATCAGGCACTCGCCCAGCGCCAATAACCCCCGTCTGTGCTGCTATGGGGACTGAGGCTTGAGGGGCAGACGCAACGCTAGTGCACCCCCGATATTCGTAGTCCTCGTCCACATTGCTATAGTGATCCTCATCCACATTGCTATATGGCGAGGAGGATCGCGGGCCAGAGAGGGTGGACGGGGGATTCGAAAGAGAAAGACAAGCAGGATCGTCATACACGTTACCATAATTCCCATTCATTTTTGTTTTGTTTGGTTCTTTCTTTTTTTCTTTACAAAAGGCAAAGGAAGCAAATTTCAAAAAAAGCAAAGAAAAGAACAGCACACACACAAAAAGATGGAAATCAAAAAAAAAAACAAACAAAAAAAAAAATGAAAAAAAAAAAAAAAAAAAAAAAACAATTCTCCAAACTAATTAAACAAATCAACAAAGAACAAAATCAACCCCCCAAGCCCATGAAGTCTTTGTACAAAACAGAGGAGGAATTGTGACCCATTTATGTGCACCATTCTTCCCGCACCCTCCAGAAGCGGAAGAACCCTCCCCGCTACATAGCTGTGGTTTCCTGTGTGATACACCAAACACATCTGAAACAATAATACAGACAACTCTGACCACGTGGAGGGTGTGCGCACCACGTGGTGTCCCTTGACCGTGCTCAGCTGGGAGCGGGGATTTCTCCCCCCTCTATCATAAAAATAGAAAATATTTTTTTCTTTTTTCGTGTACCCTCTATTTAACATTTACTGGAGTGGGCCAGGTCTTTGAATTTTAATTCTGTAGAAAAAAAAAAAATATTTTGTGTCTTCTAATTCCTGTCTGTGCTTGTCTCCCATGGCAACAGCATATACACTTGTACCAATTTTAAAGGAATAAACTCAAGCAGCGCAAGTTTTTTCTTAAGTATAGGAAATTGGTAGTTGGACACTTTCGGGGATTGTGTCCAAAGATAACGAGCTGACACTTTTCTTTTGGCCAGAATTATTTTTTGTTTTAATATTTTTTTTTTTCAACTTTAGCAGATGCCATTTGTATGGAGAAGTGTGTGCGAATTTTTGGATTACCGGAGACTTCTTGAAACAAGGCATGTGGTTAAGTTCCCCTCATTGAACTGAAAAAATCCCTCGACCCCGGGACTGATATGACACTTTCGCAACTTCATGAGAAATACGGTACGGGGCTGATTGTGCGGGGTAACTATCCCTTTACTAAGCTCATTAATGTGGCCCATTACCTGGAGGGTGACAACCCGCACTATAAAAACAAGGTAGAGAGCGAAGAAAACAAATCGCGCTATGTACCGGCCCTAACGGCTAACACAGTTTCCAGACACATATGGTACATATAGCCTTACTACGCCAGTAGAAGAGGAGATTAAACGCACAGAGTTTTATAAGGCCAGAAGCACCATGGATTTTAACTTTTTACCCATCGACAAGCTCCAGGAAGTGTATCAAAAGTCTGCTCAAGTCAAAAAAAACAACTACTCTAAAGGACCGTTTAGTTTTAAAAAAGGGACTCGACCTGGAAACGACAAACAAAACCAGTGAATAGTGATGCGAAGGACTCCTCGATCCCTAACCCTATATACTCTAGCACCTTCTATTATCCCATTCATATCACACCCTAATCCAGTATCCCCTATTCTTTCTAGACTATTCCAGCGACCCTCTAACCACAACATAACCTCTCACCTAATATCCATTACATAATTGTTTACATAGTCACCCATAGTTAAATAGATAGTTTATTGTAGTTTCATTATAACTTCCAGAACATTCCGATGCGAATATTGGCATATTTCCTCGGAGTATAAATAACTAAGGAACGCCAGACCGCGCCCAGCGAGGAACGGTAGTTCGATTCTTATTGGATTCTCTTGAATAATCTAATTTTATTAACAACTCCTATATATCATATATGCCCCAAGACATGCCCTCGGGCATGGTTCACAGGCATGCCTGTCGCCTTAGTTTTCTTTTTTTATTTTTTTCGGCAAGGCACAGAATTGTTGATGCCTTCGGGCATGCCCGAAATCAATATGAATTAATCAGGGAATTAATCTCCTCCAGGGACAAAAGTGGATGTGGATTCCATTTTATAAACACCACTGCGGCACTGCCATCACAATCTGTATCTAATCCAGTCATTCTAAAGCGGTCCGAGTACTATTAAATAATAATAAACTAATCAGTCCAGAAGAAATCCATCTAGAACCAACCGCCCCTTCACATCGGGAATGCAGCTGTTGAGTTTATTTGTTACGAGTCGATGTCGAAGCAAGTGTCTCCAAACGGTCCCAACATTCCTGCCTGTTAAAATGCGGGTTGTTTCAGGAAGCAGAGAAAGAACAGAATGGTGCCTCGTGTGAAAAGAAAACGAGGATCATATCAATGCTTGTCCTACATATATGGTCTATGGTGGAGAAGCCAGCTTCCCCTAACTCTTCAGAGTCCGAGCCTTCCGAGGATTACAAACCTATCCCTGAGCTAGGGATAGGTCCTATCGGCAACAGCCCTATACGTCTTGTGGATGACGTGATTGGAATGCTAGACGGAGAGCTTCTCCCTAGCCTAGCTGATGCCTATCGGGGCAATACTTGTTTACATGGACAGATATTGTTATGTTTCTCGTTAGCTGCGAAGATTGGCTGCCTTTTCTGGAGAGGGGAAGAAATCATTCATTTTTTAACATGCGCCGAAACTTCATTAGTTGCCTTCCCTGGAGCGGAAAAACAACCAACCACTTTCTTCCCCTAGCTGAATAGAAATTTAGAACAATGGAGTAGCATCTGTATGGGCCTGATGGTGTTCGCGGGTGAGAAGCTAACGTGGAAAACAATAAACATATTGAAACATAATTTGCAATAGTATACAACCTTCGTGTACAACATATATAAAGAGAAGACCGAAAACACTAACCTCGAAGGCTGAACTGTACGAACATTCACAACTTGTTTTTTTACTCTGGTCTTACAAAAAACTTGATTAAGTCATAGATTTATAAATTAAAGATAAGGATGGTCTATAATTCTAAATTGTCCGGGGCATTGCTAGTCCTCGCTTTCCTCGCGTGCCTTTTCGTGGTGTCATCTGCTGAAAACATTCACGAACAACCACTAAGTGACACCGCATTAGAAGGAGGACTCAAAAACTCCCCGAATGATACTTTAAAACACGGTATAAGACTTAAATACTTGTTTTCAAAAAATGGGCCTGAAGGCCGGCTTTATAGCCCGCTTTGTTTATATAAATTCTCCGATGGAAACGGAGGTGCTTGCAACATAACCCTTACTTCGAAGAATGTCTCCTGCTTATTTGAAGTTCGCATTCGCAAATGGACAGGCCTCCCACCTGCATGGTGCCCAGAAATTTTAAACAACAGAATAGAGGTGCTTTTCAGTGAAACATCAGAAGGAGAATATCAGATTGGAATGAATGAGGTGAATATTAAGGGCTTTCCAAACACCTTTAAGAGCATAGTATACAGGAAAAAAAGGTTTGACATGTACATAACCTATGTCGAGGATAAATTCAATGGCTTCTCTGTGAGGGTGGACCCAATGGTCAACTAATCGCTACCTGTATTCTTCGCCTGTATTACTTATTAGCACAGTATGTACTATGTCGGATGTCCTTCATTGTCATTTGTGATTTCTCAATTGTCCTTCATGCGATATATTGCGAGGAAACAAATAAAAACCCTGAGCAAAACTAAAAACATGCGAAAAACAAGGAAAGGGCCTTCATATTTCTGTAAAAATGAATTACCTTTATTTGCCAGAAAGTCTCGCTCACAACGATTGATGCTTTATATGTTGTGACTCCATTCCTAGCCTGCTTCCTGAAAGTACCAATTCGCCCTTGACATTTCTCCAGGCGTACTGTACTTTGCAGATAAAGGACAACTGATAGCATTTGATTCTGTCACCACAGTACATGTTTGGTTCCACTTTTTGTGATGTGGAGTTTTTGCCTCTGCACTAGTCCAGTACCAGAGTACCAGCATTCGCCATCAAAGCCAATAACCATACTGGGCAGTTCAACATCCGTAACTCTATAGAGGACCTTGTTGTGGCGAAGATAGTCATAAAACCGATCATGATTCAAGCCAGACGTCGGACACAGCAATGTGAGCTGCAAATATCAATTTCTCAGGACAATCTGAACCTGCAGAAGAAGTACACTGGTTTTCTACATTCGAGTATTTCTTAAACTCTTCAGCTACTTTCTTAGACGCATGTAGGCGTCCCTTATGACTCATTTTAATTTCAATACCATGTTCCTTGGCTTCAATGTGACAAGAGTGGCACTCGTGACAGCAATGTTTACCATGTGTTTCAACTCTGTTCACGGTATAGTTTGCTGGGTTACTGGAAGGGAGCTGGAACTTCCTCCAGTGAATCGCCATGTTATCTTCATTTTTTTTTTTTCAGTTGTAGTGGGAGAGGCATACACGCTCACAATAATGCCAAGCAAAAGAAACCCACCTGCCGTTGCTTTAGCGAGAAAGGTAAAATTCATTGTTAACTCCAAAAAGTAAATCTTTGCTGAAAATCTCTCTGCAATTCAAATTCAATCCTTCAAAATGCGGTTGTAAGATGTTGATTTGAAATGTCGGAAGAATATGCAATGACTCTTAAATACCCCTTATGCCTCTTCTCAAAACTCTCAAAATGCGAAGTACATTTGTTTACTAGACGATTTCTATTTCATGCACACCTCAGACATTGAAAAAACAAGACGGTGGGAACATTACTTGAACTTTGAGATGGCCTGATGAACTCTGTGCTAAACGAGGAAAGGTTTAATTATTAAGGTGACTGTGACAAGGTGTCGTGTGAACACTGTTTACAGTAACGCAGCATTATTGTAAGTTGGTCGTTACCGATTCTTCAGTGTTGTTTCAAATTTTTCACTTCCTACAAAGCTAAAAGTTTGGGGTAGAATGAACAGCTGTTCAGCGCTAGCCGCCATGTACAGAAGTTCGGCTAGTCCTTCATGAAACTATACCCCTCGCTGCCTCCGTGTTCAGCAAATTGAAAACGCGATGTTCAGTTTCCATGCTAGTTGTTAGGGGTTGTTAGGCAATGTTGGGAAGAAACATGTGTAAATGGAGTAGCCCGGGGTCATAGTGAGTAAATTCAATTTAATAGGTTTAATTAAGAGAATAAATTAGGATTAATGCGAGGACTCAGAAGCGGAATGGCGCAGCTGGACTAGCGTGTCGGGCCCATAACCCGAAGGTCGAAGGATCGAAGCCTTCTTCCGCTATCTTGAAGCTCTTTTTTTTTGGTAGACTAAATTGGGAGTACGTTGTTCACACAGTCTCTAAGTGTGAAGGTCCCCGAGACTGAGAGGAGGTGTCATCTTTTAAAACACATTTTCACACAGCCCCCCCCCCCTGCCCATCGTTGGGCCCACTGCTTCTGCACACACCCCTTGGTATTCTTTTGCGACATTTAAACAGCAATTTGCGATCTGGGTTAATATCCATCCATGCTTCATTCGCCACTTTCTGATTCAACTCGATAACCAACTTGAGCATTCACAAAGTAAAGAAATGCAAAAGACCGAAAACGTTAGACTATCAATGAGGACTTTAACAGGCAACAGCGTATATGTAACATGGGACAACTTACGCCCACGATGACCTTCTTGTGCCATTGGCATCATGATATGTTTGATTTCATCATTGTCCGTGACATACAGAGGGTCACGAATATCAGGTTGTTCCGGATTCCTGGCAGGATCGTAAGACTTAATTATCTTATAAAATAAGACTTTGACAAACCATATACTCTTGTTTAAGCCGCTTTCTAATGTCTTCATTGGGAACCATTTACGGCCTTTGCGCAGATGGTTAATAAACTACTTCTTGCTTCACTTCAAAGGGATATAGACAAGGGGAAGCTCCCTTTAGCTTTAGGTGTCGGACAAGATGAAAAGTTTACATGCAACGGCCTTGAAGCTTCCCTGTTCAAAGCCTTGGGGTGATCCCATACCTTGTCTCTGACAGGGTCAATAATTGCTTTGTATTTTGTCCAATTCAGTATTTATAGTACTTTCATCATTCATGGGTCAGAGGAATGGGCAGTAATTTATTTTATGTAATGTTTGGACAATGAAGCTGCCTTTGATTGGTCTGCAAGAATGCCTTTAAAACTGAAATGTCCAAGAAGCCAGTACGTATTCATTAACCCCTTTCCTTTGATGTTCATTTCCTCACGAAACTGTATATCGAATCCCCCTACAGCATCTAAACTTTGTTTGGCGGCCTCACTGAAATGAATGCGCAAGGCTCTACCGCTTGTCATCATGCGGGAAGCTACGTTAATTGTATCTCCAAACAGGCAGTACTTTGGAGCAGTTATACCGACCAGCCCAGCAACAACAGGCCCCGAGTGAAAACCAATGCGTAGCTGGAGAAGTTCATTTTTGGCATCTTCGTTTGCAGCTTCCATCATTTTCAGTCCAAGGAGCGCTATCTGTTCAGCATGTCTAATTCCACAAGTGCGAGGCACTCCGGAAACGACCAGATAGATATCCGAAAATGTTTCAAGTGCATGTACTGACAAGCCACTGTCGGAAATGGCAGTATCAAAGCGTTTGTAAATACCATTGAGAGAGGTCACAATTTCCTGTGCGTCCCAGTTCTCTGCAAGGTCTGAATGGCCAACAATATCGGTAAACATTATGGTACAACAATCAAAGCTGCGTGGAGGTGTGAGGAACCCTTCCATGAGGCTCTCCAGCACCTCCGGCGGCATCATTGAGAGTAATAGGCTTTGAGTTTTCTTTTTCTCCTCTACAACAGATTGAGTTTTTTGGTACACCAAATTTTCAAGGTCGCAAGTGTAGGACGACAGAAGTACTGCTACCTTCTCCACAAGGCTCACACGCCCTTCTGGGTCTAACTGTACTAAGCGCTTTTGCACTACAGCCATTGCCGGTCGCGAATCAGAATCTGGGTCTAAGCACTGATGAATAACTTCTACGCAGGGATGGTTGGCATGTGCTCCTAGATTGGGGTAGAGATGCCCTCGGTTTGACTCTTTCTCGGCCTCACAAGTAGTCTTTTCCCTGATTTTATCTGCTGCTGACCATGGATCACCTCGTAACAAAATTTCACAAAAAATTACTCCAGCAGCAAAAACATCAGACTGTTTTAAGTTAATGTCTCCTTGGTGAGCAAAAGTGTCTCCCAATAGCTCCGGCGGACAATACATTTCTCTATACGAGCTCAAAAGTGGAGCTTCAGCGTATCTTATTGCCTCTAATCCATATCCTCCAACCTTTAAATTCCACTGTGAGCCAATGAAAAGAACAGAGCTACTCAAATGCCCATGTGCACCAAAACGACTATGGAGATACTTCAATCCCGAAGCGACGTCCGTCATGAGGGAGAAATGAAATCTATCATCTAAGGCCACTTCTTTGTTATGTAAGACGTATAGAAGTGTTCCTTTGCTCATGTATTCATTAACTACAAGAATTTCATCCTCATTCACTTGGACGCCAATAAGTGGTAAAATACACCGATGTTTGTAATGAGTAGTCAACAAGAACATTTCATTAACGAAGTCATGAGTCATTTCTAGCTTATTAACAGTATATCGCTCCAGAAGTACCAAGCCCCCTTTATACTCGGCTTCATGAATGTGTCCAATACGAAGCGTCAAAGTCAGACCACTTTGCCCCAAGGATTGATATTTGGAATATTCCTCATCCTCGTAAAACTGTAACTCTGATGGATTGATTTTCCATGGAAGGCTATTTATCAGTCTTTTACGAGCTCTCTTGCGCAAGCAAATAACAATAAAAACAATAACTCCTATCGCTACCCCACCTCCTATAGCTACAAGAACTATTTCATAAACATCCAGTGTGCTTGAGTCGTCAAAGTATGCATTTACACTGAAGGGACTACCAGAAATGTGCTGGTCTCCAGAATCTGTTCTAAGTAGAATGGAGACATTATATGTTCCAGTGGTGGGGAAAGTGTACAATATACCGTACTGGGAACTTTCGATTAATTCCGCACTTACAAGTGTGGAAATATTCTCCGTCTTTGTTGACCCCTGTCCTTTTGATTTTGTCTCAGAAAAGTAAGCAATAAATTTGTGAGTACCACTTGAGTTGGCATTGCCAAATTGGTCCAAAGAATTGATGATAAAGCGAACTTCTTTACCAGGCGCCACACGCTGAACATCGTCGAAGTTATCAACAGTACAAGACTGAGCCTTTGGCGCACCCGCAGTTACTTCCACTACGTATGGACTGCCTTTGACATGCTTCTGATTTATCGTAATTGCAACAGAGTAGTTTGAAGCTGTTTGTGGTTTCAAAATAACGCTATAACTCCCGTTTCGTAAGTCAGTCACATCTCCTGTAAAAAAGTTGTTGGAAGTATATTCGTATCCAGATGCCAAAACCTGGTGCATACCATAGTCCAAGTTCTTCCCCGCTGCATCTTTTGATTCAATAAAAAGATCCCATCCCTTATCAACAGTACCGTTTTTTAAACCTTCGCCCGATACTTCTGACTTTGATGCATCGAGGGTATCTACCACATAAGCGTAAATATCATTAAAAAAATCAGAAGCAGCGCAACCACCAAAGTAGAAAAGTTGGTCGTTCATACTAGCAAGAGCTGGTGCCCATACCTTAGGAGGATAGGTGCCATATGCAACATCAGCACTCCACTGCAAGAGCTCAAAATCAAACTTATACATGGTATTTAGAAACTCCTGGGTTCCTCCTGCTTGAAGCGACATGCCTCCCATGTAATAAAGCGCTCCATTCATTAAAGCCACAGACCCATATGAGTTGTACGGAGGCTCTAATTTTCCTTTCATATTCCGCCCAGGGGTCTTGTTAAAGCTTATATTAGTCCATGTATACGTCTTAAGATTTAATTTACGCATTCCGAGAAAATGGCAGTCTTCGCCTCCACGTAAGGAACCTGAACATAAATATCCTCCCAGGACATACATGTCGTCATTGACCACAACCATTCTTGGCGCACTAACAGGCTCTGGAATACTACATGCCAACATCTCATTGGGGCATAGGTAGTCACCACAGATGGTTGTGTTGGGTGTTTGTGGAGTTGGAGCCTTTTGCTCCACGACCGCTTGTATGGCATCAGCAAGTCTCGTTTTTGTAAAATTATCAAATTTAGTCCACGCATCTGTTACCTGCGTAGCATCCAAAGGGTCCGAAACATTGAGAAGTTTAGCAATTGTTTCATAGTCTTGCACAAGAATTGCAGAGCCTGTATCATAGCGTGATTTAATGCCTGTCAGTAGTGTATTCATTTGGTTCCATAAAGCTTTATAATCAACGGAACCCCCAACAGTGTTTGAATTAATGCTATTGGTGAAAAGTCCCCCCAAATACGAAGGCAGATAGTGTGATGGATAGACTTTATGATTCACCTCCCTTGAAAAATGGTCATATTGATGAAAGGAAAAATTAGTAGTAATCGTGAAGTAAGAAGACGTGGGTGATATTCCCTTGAAGGAAGTTCCATCAGGACAGCTAAATGCCTTTTCTGTCCATGTCCATGTATCAATATCAAGCTCCCAAAGTGAGCCAGACTCTAATTCCGCAGCCCCGGGAATCCCCCCATAACGAATCATTCTATTTTCATACCCCACCGCATATCCCCATGCTGCTTCGGGGGGTTTCAGCGCCGGATTCTCTTCCTTCCACACCAGAGTTTTCATGTTAATATGGTAGAGATCATTACTGTAGCCCAAACCTCCGTGTACAACGTATTCATCCCGGACTAGAGCACCATAGTGTGCCTGACGAAACGGTGGTTTACTCCCCGTAGTTTGGAGGAGGGTCCATTCATTAGTCCTTACATTAAACCTGTAAAGGTCCATAAAGATCCCTTCAGAATCTTCGTTATACCCGCCAAAGAAGAACAAATTCCCCTCGTATTCAAAGGCTGTATGATCGCATCGTTTAGACGGAATATCTCCAGTGACACTAAGGCGCCTCCATGCATATTCCGGGTCCTCGTCAGCAGCTGTTTTACACGTGGCACTTATCACACAGGTTATGATTACACATAGGAACTTCATAAGCACGTGAACATTCATCACGGATAGTCAAGAGAGTACTTCTTCTTTGCAATTGATATTAATTAATCCATAATTGTTCCATAATTATTCGATTTCCCTTCTCCAACGGAAGGTGGAGGTAAGCAAATCCACTGGTCAAATATAAACAGCAGTGTCTCCTAGCTGTCCATCATCCCTCCTGGTCCTCTTGACCACCAATATCTCAAGTGAACGCAGCTTGTAGTGTACTTACGAATTACCAAAAAGGGCAAGTAATTATTACAAAACACCTAAAAACAGTTATTTTTACTTTATATGAAAACTTATTTTTATAGTGCCGCGGCCACGTGAGCGGTGGAGGGACGAGTGAATTGCCGTTTAGAGGTGTCTAGGAGTGTAGCCTTTGATCTGTACTGTGCTGGGGGGTGTGGAGGGATCAGGAGAGAGATTCGGCTGTTGTGAAATCTCTCCCATTGTATAGAGCGTTTTACTTGACTTGTTCTGTAGATGAATCATAACAGAGCATTACAAAAACAATGCGTTTTACTATCCTTGCCTTTATCCTTCTCATCCACATCACCTCCTGTGAATATTGCGCATCACAAGAAACTCCTCGGTGGGTATGGCGAGAATTCCCCGGTCTGAAGACAGTTGGTACGCTGGAGGGGACAGTTGGCGCTAACAAATCTTCCGCGTACATCATCTCTTTTGGGGGCTTTGGGGAAGATGATGTTGCTGTGAACACTGTGAAGGTGTTCAGACCAGCCTCGCTTCGATGGGAGACGAGAAGCACCCGGGGAGAAGGGCCCACCCCGCGTATATATGCGATGGGTGGAGTGGTAGAAGACCGGTGGCTGGTGGTGTACGGGGGCTTGGGGAGAAATAGAGTTGGGATCGAGGAGTTACAAGACTTGTTTTCTTTGGATTTGGAAACGTTTGAATGGACGTTTCGTGGAAGTGGAATGGCGAATAGCCCCGGGATGAGATCCGAAGGAGCTACTTGGATTTATATGGGGAAAGTTTACTTTTTTGGAGGCGAGGCGGGAAGTATAGGACAGAATGATTTGCATGTTCTTGATACCTCAACTTGGAAATTTGAGACGCTGTCGTATACGTGTGCTGATGGGAGTTCTTTTACTGTGCCGTATCAAACTGGTAAACATGAGGAATTCGATCCTTCGGTACCACTGACGAGGAATCCTGTTGGTCCTCCCGAGATAACGTTTTTTGAGAATATAATGGATGTGAACAGGGCTTCCATAAGTACTGCTAAGAATACTGTGGAGGCAAATCAAACTAGTTTTCTAACAGACAAAGCAAGGGCCGATACATTCTTGACTGGGGCTGTATCTCTTCTGAATGAAGCAAACTCAGACAGTGGATCTGCTACGATTAGTGCAAAGTTAAAAGAGTTCCAAGATTACTTGAACACTCAAACTGCACTTGCAGAAAAGTTTAAGCCTGACTTAACCGAAACGTGGGACTACTTCCCTTTTAGTGAGGGCGACTGTGGACATTGGAGATGTCTTAAAAGTTGTGCACAAGCCCCGCCGTCGCCAAGACAGGGTCCTAAAGCTTCTGTAATTGATGATGCAGCCTACATTACAGGAGGTAGACGCTGTGAAGAAGGTTATAATTCAGGTCCACGGTGTACTGATCCCAATGTGTGGAAATTGAATCTTACAAGTCTAATATGGGAAAAGCTGTATGAGCAGTTTGAAGTCCATTCCTCTGGAGAAACTCCATCACCTTTTTATAGACATGCTCAAGTGACATTTCAGGGCCAGCTACTCATTTTTGGAGGATCTTACTATGATTCCTCAGGGATGTATATTAATTATAATACTCCGTACTTGTTCGATACAACGAAGAAGGAGTATAGCATTCTCGAGGTAGCTGGCACACCTCCTACTGAACGTTTTCACGTGACTGGGCATGTGCTCAATAATGCTATCTATTTTAACGAAGGCTACATCATTCCAAAGATCTTCACTACTTCTGTGGCTCTGCTTCGTGTTACTGTAGATGCAAGCAAGACCACAGCATCAGGATATGGCTTAAGTATGGGGTTAGTTAATGAGCCTCGTTCCTTTAAGGTTCAGGTTGGGGCTGATGTTGGTGACTATTGGACTGGAGGGGATACTATCAGGTGTTTCGGTTTCACCACCAAAGGTGGGTATTTCTCTGCAGATACCATTGACGATGGGGATGGATCTTATACAGTAAAATACGAAGCCTCCGTAGTTGGAGTTTATTCCGTTGCAGTCCTTCTTAACGGCAAAACCATAAGTGGAAGTCCTTTTACTGTTACGCTCAAAGCAGAACTTGAAACGGATTCTCAATTGTTTTTGATCATCGGTGCTAGTGTCGGCTCGTTTATTTTTATTGTTTTGGTTGTTGTCACTCTTGTACTGTGTACAAGAAGAAGAAGGGCGGTCTATCTGGCGAAAAAACTTGCAAATTTGGAATGGGTGATAGACTACAGTTCTTTGAAAATCAAAGGAGATGGTGAGGAAACTTCACAATCGAAACATTCTTCATTGGGGGCTCGGTCAGAGCGAACTTTTGAAGTTGGAGAGAAGACTTTTTGTGCAACCGCTTCCTTTAATTCCCTACATTGCTCGTTCAAAAAACTGAGTTTGGAAGAAGCGTTAACTATTACCAGAGATATAGCTCTAGATGTACTTAACTTCAGGGAGATGAAGCACGATAATGTCAATCCATTTGTAGGCGCAGTCGTAGCTTCGGGTCTATACGCAATATTATGGGAGTATGCGCCTAAAGGTTCTCTTCGCGATGCTATAGTGTCCCCAATGCTTTCAGATTGGACATTTAAATACTCTATTGCATCAGATATAGCAAAAGGGCTTTCCTACATTCACAGTTCAAAACTTGTATCTCATGGAAACTTGCATGGAAGCAACGTTGTACTAACCAATTCATGGGTAGCGAGAATAACCGATTTTGGACCTTACTCAATTTGGTCCTTGGACAAGTGCTCAGAATGTGCTAGCGCATCCCAGTCAGAAACTAGTAATTGGTATCACCACTACTTCATGCCTCCTGAAGTGCTTTCATTTAGAAAAAATCTGGACCTTAGAATTAGGTGTCCAGGAACTCCCGAAGGTGACGTTTACAGTTATTCAATGGTGCTAGTAGAACTCTTCACGTTGCACACCCCCTACTGGGAGATTGATATGGAACATGAAAAGATTATTCTTCAGATAAAAGAAAATGGACTGAGGCCAAATTTATTACTAATGCAGGACTTGGAGATACCTTTACCTTTAGTCACTTTATTACATTCGTGTTGGGAAAATAATCCAGAGCATCGCCCTTCTTCCTCTAGTATTGTGTCGAAAATCAAAACAATCAATCCCGACGGTAATTTGCCTTTGCTTGATAACATGATAGGACTTCTAAAACGATACGCCAACAATTTAGAAGAAACCATCGAAGAGCGTGCCAAGAATTTGGAGAAAGAAAAGAAGCGTTTCGAAAAGGTTGCCTTAGAAATATTCCCCCCTTCGATATTGCGAAGGATTACTAATGGCGAAGTAATTGTACCAAAAAGATATGATGAAGTATCGATTTACTTTTGTGATATAGTTGGTTTCACGGGTATAGCATCCAAAAGCACCCCTGCTGAGATTGTACAGTTCTTAAGTGATTTCTATGTTGCATTTGACGGAGCTATCACACAGTATGATGCGTACAAGGCAGCCACTATTGGAGATGCTTATACAATCACGTCAGGCCTCCCAGAAGAGAATGGCCATATTCACTCCAGGGAAATTTGTCTGCTTGCTCATCACCTAATGCGCTTGATAAAAGAGGAGCTTACGATTTCCCATTTGCCTGATGTGCCACTTCAGCTTCGTGCAGGATGTCATACTGGTATTGTTTCTGCTGGGGTTGTTGGGCATGCGACTCCTAGGTATTGTCTTTTTGGGAACGCTGTGGCTTTCACAGCATCTCTAGAGTCAAGTTCGCTCCCTATGAAAATTCAAATCAGTAGCAATATGTTTTCACACCTTCAAAAGCACGGATACTTGGATAAAGGCTTTGTCTTGACACCATGTACTCACAGAGACGATGATCTGCAAACGTATTTTTTGGAAGGCGTACCGGATCAAAAAGCTGGTCGTGTGCAGGTTTGACTTTTGCGTCGTCAAGCAATCTTTCCACTGATAGTATTGGTTACCAGAGCGTTGGTTTCAACATTCGCATATATCCCAGCTGTGATATTTGTAGTCACAATAAAGATAATAAAGATTGATTGTGTTACAGTTCTCTAACTCCTTTTAAGACCCCAACCCGACCCCAACTCCCGTTCCCTGTCAAGAGGACTTGGGGTTCCTTTATTTATCCTAGGGGAATAGAGCAGGAAGTAATGTTCTTAGGAATGAGATAAAGTTCCATCGCCGCTGTGGACTCTTCAAGGAGCCAAGGGGGATTTTCTTTGTTTCTGGGAGATGAGATACCTGAGCTCTCAAGCACACTTTTATATTTTATATTGTTTTTGGTAATTTTATGTTGTAGATTTGTAAGATAAAAGTCGAAAAAGTTGACGTCGCTGCCCAAAGATTGTCCTTCGGTAGATAGACAGATTGGTGGAATCTTTCTAAAGGCCTCTTTAGGATTCAATTCCTCGTTTATCTAGAAAGGCAAATCACGTAGATCACCATCTTCGTCACCAGTGGTAGTTCTACGTCGTGTGCAAGTACCCTGTCTAAATGCTCATCTTCTGTGTCTCATCGATAGATACTAACAAATTTCTGGAAAATGTCACTATGCTCTCTCAATCTCCTTCCTTGGTGTGTAAGCTCTAAGCCCTTTCGGTCGGGCATTGTACATATTTGAGAATTGTGGGGCCTTATGTTTTCTTTGTAGTAACAGAATTAGTCGGCTTGGTCTTGCAGTCCTTGGCCATGTGTCCGAGGGGACCACATTTGAAACACTTAAAATGCTGCGATAGGTTGTCCTTTGTATGTCACAATAACTTCAACCCTGTTCTCTCCGTCTACTATTGTAAGCTCGTTCGGGATGGGCTTCTCTATGTTTTCCATCACAACCCATCTGGTTTCTGTGACTGAACCCATTATCGCTCTGAGCTTCGCCATGCGCGGGCTGTCTCCATCTTTCTTCTTAATGCGCTCCTGGGTACCCGAAGTAACTTTCCCATATTCACTGAGAGTTTTGGCTACTGCTTCATTAGTGCTTTGGAAGTACTTCTGTTTAACTTTTACTATTACTGCTTTTGGACTAATACTTTGATCAGCATCTAACCCTGTTTCTCCTAGGATATACTCGCTCTCTGTTTTGCCGATCCAGCAGTCTCGAATGAGAAATCACAAACTGATCAAAGCAGCTTGTTAAATTGCCCATAGTTCTATCGTCGGGTCTAACCTTTGGGAGGGGCGTGAATGGTGGACTGTCGTCAGGTGCCTTAGTCCCTTTATCTTTTGGGGGATCTAGTACATCATAAACGCGCATCCTGCTTAAAAGATAAATGGAAATCAACAAGATATGCATTTTATGCTTAAGAGCATCCAGTAGTCTTGGTGTCTTATCATTCATAGTATCGCTCACACTTGGCGTAAATCTTTAAAAATAAAAAACATTAAAATAAAATCAAACATCTAAAATTTATTTTAAATTTATTAATTCAAACTAAACTCCTCATCTAAAGGGGAAGAACAAGTCAAAGCACTTGTCGTGTCCCTTCAACTTCAGCCCCGCGGATCGCAATAACAAGACATATTCTTTTCCCAAGTGGAAAATTTCATGCTACACGAATTAGCACAAAATTTCATGCACTCCTCCTTGGTGTTAAGCTTACTTGTGGGACTGTAAGAAGAACACACAGCCAGGTGTCGCTTCAAGTCAATATTAAACTTTGCTTTGTATTTATTCTCACAGTCACGTTGGCATTTGTCTGGATCAGCGCTATCAGCAGCACCCAGCGGTTCTTTGAGGATCATGCTTTCCGTTCCCTCCTTCTCTATTTCTACGGTGGTGCTGGGAGCGGCTGTGGCTATCTGCAGCGTAGTAAGGAGAAATAAGACACTCAGTGCCATGCACATAGAATAGTTATTACGCAACATGTTTGGTCAATAAGATAGAACAAGTAAAGTGCTCCTTGATTGTGTCCGAAGATTGTGTCTGTGTTGTTTGTTTGTGTTTGGATTCAAAGATTCACATATAGCAGTGCACTGCTTTTATACACTTCTCACTCGAGTCTGCACCAGACTGGTGTGTGTGTGTGTGTGTGTGACGGGCATTCAAAGTTCAACGGTCTTAAAACTTGACTTCCTTTACTGTCTGTCACCTTCGCTCTTGGGGAGTATTTTTCGTCATCACTTCTTGTTAAAATATGCTCCCACCAACCAAAACCAAAACCAGGAAATATGAAAACTCCTGTGACAATTACATAGTTCTCGGCTGTGGCCTGTGGGGCTGTGGGTTGTGGGGTAAATACAAGAAAGGGAAGTTTCCCTGGTGCAAGTATCTCTCTAAGAATGGAAGAACCTCGGACACGGGCAAACTCAAAAGTCTAGCCCCGCCGCGTCCACATTTTCTAAAGATCTATATGAATCGCATTGGTGCATTGGCGCAGTACGTTGGCCTTGAGTTTCGGCCTGAGCACACTGCACGTGACCTTTTCCAATTATCAAGGAAAACTATTTAGGAAAAAATCACCGCGCACCCCAAAAACACAGAAAAAAAACTCGGCCGGCACTTTTTGATGTGTCCAGGCGGATTACTGTAGCTGCCCTTTTCGGGAAAGTGGAGCAATTCATTCATATTTCAACATGCGTTGATACGCGTCATTAGTTGCCTCTGCAGCAGTCTTTGAAAGTTATGTAGTAATTTGATATAAAGGTCATACTCCACTGTAAGTTGTAACTTTGGTTAGAACAGCGAAAGGAGCATGTTTGTCGTTTCCTGATTGCCGATTGGTTAAGGAAGACAGTTGTCTGCAGAGGACTCCTTTTTGAATCCTCGATGTTCTGATAGGAGATGAGAGCATGAAAGCTGCGCTTCTATGCGCCTCCATCTCATCATTCAGCAGAGATAGAATAGTATACAAAAGAACAGAAAAGATCCTTGATTACGGGCCGGAAACATAACATATTGTAGAAATTTTTTACTTTCTTTATTCGTTTTAACTTGAAATAAAAAGATGCAAAATTTTTCGTTTGTTGAAAACTCTCCATAACAAGTTGCTTTGAGATAGGAATAATTAGGAATGTTCATTTCCCTTAAATCAGAGAAAGGACTCCATGGGTTCCATTGCGTTTACTCCCTGGTTCATATAGTTTCTCAAATGCCAGCCCCGTCTCCACACACTCCATGCCTTTTTTTTTTTTTTTTTTTTTTTTTGCCCTCTCTCCTTAGAGGACCCTTTCCTTTTATTCATTGGATACTTTACACTATAGGGCCTTCACGATTTGGTTTTCTCCTCTGTCTTGGTCTGGCCTCCCATTCCCAGTTAACCTTTGAAATGAT
>PDIM01010344.1:4897-24767 GCA_002811675.1 Ichthyosporea sp. XGB-2017a
ATTGGATCACTTTTTTTTTTGATTTGACTTGATTTTGTATTTTGTTTTTGTTTTTCTTCATCTTTCCCTTTTCTTTTTCCATTTTATTTTTTTTTCCCCATCCATCCAATCCATCCATCCTTTTCATTTTTCTTTGAAAAAAACACACACACACAGAAAAAAAAGAAAAAAGAAAGACAAAGGGGCTTAAAAAATGTCTGATTATAATCGCCTGCAAGAAGATACTGGGCGGACAAATGATCCTCTACTTCTCAGTGATGAAGGGGATAGCCATAGCCTCGGTGATGAAGAAGATATAATGAATGAAGCAATTGATATGTCTGGATCCACTTCCCAGCGAAAGAAGAAAAGGGGCAGGAAACAGAGACGCCCTCTTCCTTCCTTCTGGACGAGTTTTGCAGTGAGTATGCTGCTGCTTGGGGCGTTGATTGGGGTTTTTATAATCAGCATTCAAAAGACTGCCCCGCCCGCAGAGGAGATTTTTAATAATCCTGTGAAGAATACAACAGACACGGAGAATCTAGTTGAGGATAATTCGTCTAGTGATGCAGATGGTGTTACTAAAAATGCTTTGGTTGGGAAATATCCCCCGCCGTTGTATAATTCCACTTCGTACCATTGTGTGAATGAAAATCCTCGTCGGGTTAATCTCTCTCATTACCAGGACTACTACCAAAGCGGAGTGGACGTGTTAGCGTCCCCCAATGAAAGAATACAGCGGCATTACCGGGCTATCAGCCTGGATAATGGGATGGTGGCTCTGTTGATTCAGGATATGGAGGCTGATGTGGCAAGTGCGGCTATGAGTATACGGGTGGGAAGTATTAATGATCCGGAAGATCTTCCTGGATTGGCGCATTTTTGCGAGCATATGCTGTTTATGGGAACTGAAAAGTACCCGGAAGAGAATGAGTATCAGAAATTCTTGGCCGACCATGGCGGTGCAAGTAATGCGTACACAGCGGATGAGGAAACCAATTATCACTTTCAGGTGGAGAGTAAATTTTTTGCGGATGCGCTGGACCGTTTTTCGCGGTTTTTTATCGACCCTTTGTTCAATCCAGGATCCACTGAGCGGGAGGTGAGTGCGGTGGATAGTGAGTTTCGCAAAGATCTGGAACATGACGGGTGGAAGTCGTACCAGATGGTGAAGCATTCAAGTAATCCAAACTCGTCCTTTCGTCGCTTTTCGGTGGGCAACAAGCACACTTTGAACGTGACGGAAAAAGATATTGGTGCAGCGTTGAGGAAATTTTATAATACCTACTATCTGCCACAGAATATGTTTTTGGTGGTGCGTGCTAGAGAAGATCTTGCTGAACTACAAAGAATGGTTCAAAAGAAATTCGACATGGAATTGAATTCCCAAAAGGCCAAAGACTCGGATCGGTTTAGTGAGACTGAAAAGGCGACAAAGAAAGTTAATAACAGCACATTGCCGTACACCGAAGATGATTTAGGAAAAGTGTACTATTTCGAGCCCATGAAAAAGACCAACCAGATTGGGCTGTTTTGGCAGCTACCTCCAATGCGCGACTTTCGATTTGTGCAGGCAAGTCCACTCGACTACCTGTCCGAATTAGTTGAGCAAAGGGGCCCCAATAGCCTGTATGATTTTCTTACCCGCAACCGCAATTGGGCGTCCAATATCATGACGGACGTAGACTTTTATGAAGACTTTACGTTGTTTTATGTGGACATTGAATTGACCGAGGAAGGGGTGCCCCACTCCAATGAGTGCATTGCGGCCCTGTACAAATACCTGCGGGTGCTGATGAACACGGGCATCCGAAATGATGCCTATTGGAAAGAGCACTTGAAACTAAAAGAATTGCATTATCAGTTCCCAACTGTGGTCAATGGATTTGCCTATGTTAAAAAGCTCTCCAAACGCATTATGTTCAGCCGAATCTATCCGGAGTTTATTTTGCGCCCACCCAATATTCATTGCATCGATTATGAAAAGTTGCACGACGTCATGGAGACCATCACAAATCCCCTCAAGGGTAACATTATTATTCGAAGGACTGCTGATAGCTATGATCCGGAGCGGGAGCCAAAGAACTATCCAACTTTTGCCGGTACCTTTAATGAAGTAGAGCCTTGGTTCCGCATTAAGTATTCTGTATTTGACATGGCTCAACAGCAGCTTGACATGTGGCAAAAGTGGGACCTAAAGGGCCAGTATCAATTTAAAATGCCAGAACCCAATCCTTACATTCCCCAGGATTTGAGAATTATCTCCAGCAACGCCACCAATGACATGGGTAATAGTACTGAACCTGTCCTGTTGGGTGGGAACGGGACCATTACACAAACCAAAGCGTGGTACAAATTTGACGAAAGTTTCCTCAAACCAGCTGTGGATGCCGTGTTTATTATATCTTTGAATCGCAACGGAGCCGGTAGTATGTGGAGTCTTATGTTGCGGCTGTTTACAAACGTTTTGTGGAAGCGCATTCAAACGAAAGTGTACGTTGCCGGACAAGCTGGCCTCGGTTGTGATCTAGATGCGGGGCACAGTGGATTAGTTGTCCGTGTTCGTGGTTACCGGGACAAAATGCTGAGCTTTGCGACGGAGTTTCTCAAAGATATGAAAAAAATTTCGACCACAGTGAGCACTGAGATGGAAACCCTTTTCAAATCGGAGCGTACTATAATGGTGGAATCGCTGAAAAACGATCTCCTAGTGGATGCGTACCGCCAAGGATTCGGTGGACTACGCCATGTCTTGCTTGAACATGAATTCCGAATCACCCCAGAATTGCTGAAACAAGTAGAGAACATCAAGTATACCGATTTTACAGCTTTCACCGGCAATTTGTTTCACTTTGCACCGAAAGATAAGCAAAACAATAACATTATTGGAACTGAAATTTTTGTGCATGGCAATGTGATGCCTGCTGATGTTTTGGATATGAAGAAAAAATTTGAAACCATATTTTTGAAAACAAGTGATGTCGCGGACCAGCTGGGGCGAACCCCCCATAAGAATGTTGTGATATTAGACAACGTTTGCGATATTGACAGAATTTGCCCTGATGGAAGCTCAAACATTACAGTCTCGTACCAACTCAATAATTCTAATTCGGATGATCTCAATCACGCCCTTGTGCACTACTTTCAGCTCCCTGATGTTATGTTCCCGAATGCAGCAAAAGAAGAGCGAGAAGCGGCGAGGCACAAAAACGTCCTGATGCAGTTGCTTGCCTACAAAATGAAAGAGCCTGCATTTAACTTTTTGCGAACTCAGGAAAAACTGGGCTACATTGTGGTGACTACAGAGCTAATTTCGTGGAAAGTATACGGACTCCTCATTGCGGTGCAGAGTAGCTTTCGCCCAGATGTGCTTGGTGAGAAAGTGGAAACCTTTCTCGAAAGTTTCCGTCAAGACCAGCTTGTCAAAATGACTGAAGAGGAATTTGAAGCCATTATCAATAGCTTTGTCAACATCAAAATGCGTAAGCCGGGGACCCTGTTTGAAAAAACCAACCAGTTTCTGATTGGAATACTTGAACAGACTTATGAGTTTGACTTTTTGGAACGTGAAGTCTCCTCGCTTAAGGCTGCCAAAAGGCACGAACTCCTGGAGCTGTTTAATTCTGTGACTCGTACTTCGCTGCGCGTTGAAGTCTGGGGCAAGGACGGAAAGGACTTTGACTATTCCCAAGAAGATGAACATTCAAAGTCCCGGCGCGGAGACACATCGCCTCCCTCTTCTCATACACCTTCTCCATCTACTCCCTCGGATACCTCAGAAGAAAATAATGATGGGTCCAAGGAAGGCGATCAAGAGAGCGCCTCGTCCTCTTCTTCTTCAACAGAGAAGGGAGAAACGAGTGACTCAGAAGGGTCCGATACAAGCGGTAGCAGTAGCGAAAATGGAAAAGAAAGTGGGCCTACCAAGCAAGCAGATATTGAAGGAGATGAGCTAATGGACCGGTGCATTTTCTACAACAAGAGCACCTACTTTATCTATCGATATTCTGCCAATGTGCAGTACAGCGAAACCATCTTGCGGAATGTGAATGGCATTGTAGAGATAGATGGACACTATTTCATCACGAATGGAACACGCTTTAAGAACAGTTTGGGGTACTATGATCACGCTTCATAAATGGGTGAAAACAGTAAAGGGAAATCAATACACAGAAGAAAAAACCTTATAATAATAATAATCAATGCATTCATGAACCATTGCCAAGACACACACACACACACACACACACTCACGCACACTCTTTTTGAGTTGAAAAATGAAACACAAAAGAAAAGGAAAAATAATAAAAATAAAATTGTTTCAAAAAAAAAAAAAAAAAAAAAAAAAAAAAAAAAAAAAAAAAAAAAAAAAAAAGAAAAAAAGAAAAAAAAAAAAAAAAAAAAAGAAAAAAAAAAAAAAAAAAGAAAGAAAAAAAAAAAAAAAAAAAAGAAAAAAAAAAAAAAAAAAAAAAAAAAAAAAAAAAGGAAAAAAAAAAAAAAAAAAAAAAAAAAAAAAAAAAAGGAGGGAAAAAAATTAAAAAAAGGCGGGAAAAATTAATATTTTTTACCGCAAATATTTATCGGGAATTTTATAGGAAAAAAAGATTATGATCAAGCCACATTCCTTCCATTTTTTTGTACCAGGTTTTCTATAATTAAGGACTTTTATAATTTTCGGCCTTCGGGTGGGTTTTTTTTTGAATCTCCAGTTTTTTTTTTTTTTTTTGCAAAAGAAGAATAAAGTCAAATCTCAATCTCTGTTTCTGATATTAATAATATATGAAGGTGGTGAAACTTCAGGGAGAATGGTAGTTCAGACATTCCACTATGATCCAGATGTAATCCAGTCCCAGCTGAGGCAGGCAGTGCAGGACTGCGGGTGTCGCGGTCTGGTTTACGCGGCCAAATGGGCTGCCGAGTTGAGCGTGTCCATCTCGCAGTCACACGGGGGCAGTGTGGAGGAGCGGAGGGAGATGGGATTGAAGGAGCTGCGGAGGAGGAAGAGAAGTGAGAGGAGGAGGCTGCAAGGGGAGGCCGTGGACGAGCCGATGGGGCAGAGAGGAGGCGAAAAGGAGGAAGAAGAAGAAGAAGAAGAGGAGGAGGAAGAGGAGGAGGAGTTGTTGGAAATACTTGAGGGTGATCAGATCCTGCTTGCGAAGTCGTATTTTGATTTAAAGGAGTTTGATCGGAGTGCACATGTATTGAAATCGTGTCAAAGTGCCAAAGCGGTGTTTATGAGGGGATATGCAAAATATTTGGTAAGGCTGGAGGGAGATTGAGAGAAAGAAGAAAAAAGGAAGAAAAGAACAAAATAGATTAGTTTAAAAAGAGAAGAGGAAATCGAGTTGTTGATTTTTTTGTTTTTGTTTTCGTTTTGTTTTGTGTGTTCCAGGCTGGTGAGAAACGGAAGGAAGATCGATTGTTAGATCTTTCGGGAGCTACCGAGAAGGGAAAAGTGATTAATCAAGAATTGAAATTGATTCACACCGAACTCAGTGAACTTTACTCAAAGCAAAGATTGGATGGGTTTGGGCTTTATTTGTAAGCTGCTCTTTTGTTTGCTCGCCCTTGAAAATTTGATCTTGGTTGTTTGTTGCTTTTGGACGGAGCTAACACATCCACTGTTTCATTTGTTTTTTGTTTTGTTTATATTTTAAATGGTCCTAGGTACGCCATTGTACTGAAGGGATTGATGCTCAAGGACCAGGCGGTACAAATGTTGAAAGAGTCTGTCCGCGTGTATCCGTTCAATTGGAGTGCCTGGCTGGAGCTCGCTCAGCTGTGTGAAAACAAAAGCGAATGGGCCACCTCGTCCAGTGTGCGGAAATTTTTCGATGCGCCCGGCGATGGTAGTAAAACACACAAAGTGTCAACGGGAACTGGAAAAGCGCCATTTAAGGATGGCGAGTATCCCTACTGGATGGTAGAGTTTTTCCTTGCGAATATGGAATTGGAAAGACAGGAGAATGAGGAGGCGCTTGCGAGGATTGTCGCGTTGGGGGAGTATTTTACCTGTAGTGATTATTTGAGAGGGCAGCATGCTCTTGCAAATTACAATCTAAGAAGTAAGTTGTCGAAGAATGGTTGAGTTGTAGTTGGTTGAATTTATATTTAGTTGATGAACGTTATTTTTGTGTTCTATGTTGATTTTTTTTATTATTATTGTGGTACTTTAGATTTCGAAGATGCCGAGTTTGCATTCAATGTAATGGAAAAGAGAGATCCATATAGATTAGAGTTGATGGATATTTACTCAAACATCATGTACGTGAAAGAAGCAAAGGCAAAATTGAGTTATCTTGCTCATAAAGCAAGCAACATTGACAAATATCGCCCTGAAACTTGCTGTATCATTGGCAACTACTACAGTCTTCGTGTGGAGCATGAAAAGGCGGTAGTTTATTTTAAAAGGGCCTTGAAGTTGAATCGCAAGTATCTGTGTGCATGGACATTGATGGGCCACGAGTTTATTGAGTTGAAGAACACCCCAGCCGCAATTGAAGCTTATCGTCGGGCAGTTGGTTAGTATTAATTTTATTGGAGTTGATTATATATGTGTTGAATTCCGACTAGTGCGTGGAATTAACAACTTGTTTTGTTGCATCTTTGCTTTTTTAAAATTGTCAATGCAGAAATTAATCCCCACGATTATCGCGCCTGGTATGGTTTGGGTCAAACTTATGAGATTCTTCGTATGCCAACGTATGCCATTTACTATTACAAGAAAGTTGTCTCATTGAGGTATGTGGGACCCAAAGACCAAAGTGATACGTATTTATTTAGATACTTATTGAGCTGTTATATTTTACAAATTGCCTCTGTTTGGCATTTCCGTGTAGGCCCTATGATTCCAGAATGTGGAGTGCCATTGCAGGCACGTATGAGGAGTTAGAAATGGTTGAGGAGGCCATCAAATGTTACAAAAAGGCAGAAGCAAATGGCGACCGTGAAGGTATAGCTCTAATTAAATTGGCACGCCTTTACAGTGAGTCTGGCGAGATGGAAACAGCGGCTCATTACTATACACAGAATTTGGAAATGAGGGATGCCGAAGGGGTGGAATCGCAAGATACGGTAGAGGCGTGTATGTTCTTAGTCAGTTATTATCGTCACAATCTCGATTTTCCGAAATGCGAAGCGTTTGCCACACGTCTCCTGCAATACGGTGGTCCAGAAAAGGAAGAGGCAAAGGCCCTACTACGTGAAATTAGATCCAGTCAAAGTAAATATGACAGCAACTCCAAGCTTGAAGACATTGGCTCCCCTGGGGACATGCAACTTTCTGACTAATGGTCGCATTATATCACACCAGCGAAGGAAACAGCAGAAGAGCTTTCTTACTTTAGTGACTGTGGTCTTAAGCTGAAATAAAACCTTCACGCACACCAAACATGCCATTTACTCTTAATTGAATTCATCGTCTCTGAAGGCTGCTTCCATGCTGACAGACTCATTATTATTGTCATTCCAAGTCTCATTACTTCCATGAGGAGCAGATAGTCGGCGTCTCTCGCCCCCTGATGCAGAGGCACTGCCATACCCATGTGAACGGCGCTTTTCCAATGCAATGTCGCTCTTACAATTTCCGTACAGCGACTTGGCTATAAACCTTTCTTTTCGGGCGGTGGATTTCGATTTAGAATTATTGACAGACTTGAATTTAAAAAAAGAAGATTTTGGCTTTGTGGATTTCAACCCGCTGATACTATTTTTGGTTTCATCAATTTCAGTTACCGAGAAGGAATTCAAAAAGTATTCGCTACTCATATCATTGTTCTTAGCGGGAGTATGACCCCGTGCCCCACAAGAGTTTCTTTCACCGCCGCCACTTTTGACGACAGGTGAAGTAGGGAAGGGTACTGGAGAATCCACTAAAACAATATCAGCCTGCTCTTTTTCAACTGATCGCTGCACAGGGAATATTACCAAATCAGGACTGCCTTCGAAAGCAGCTCCTGTGCCTGTTGGACCTGACCCTGAAGGCGAAAGGCTTTCCTTCCTCACATTCCCCTTTTCAGTTCTTGTTGGCGACTTGGCAGGCGGAAGGGTGTTGATATCCGCCTTCTGGACACCGTACGTAGGATTATTAACAATTTCCGCATCATCCAGATCAGAGTGAGAGAAGTCATTTAAAGAGATATCCTTTTCCAGCTCAGTTGATAACTCTGCAGCATTCTTGAATTTTCGTTTTACCACTACCGGACTTAATTCGAAATCATTTTCATTTTGAAAAATGTTCATATCACTTCCACTGATATTTTCTACATTGTTCCGATCAACAGGGCGCCCACCACCAAAAACCTTTTGTTTTTTAAAGTTGTATTTACCAATGATTGGAGAATCAATACGTGAAGCAGTCCGAACCATAGGAGAGTTGCCTCCACCAAATTCTATGTCTACCATATACGATGACTCCCTTCTTTCATCTTCAAAGTCGCTATCAGTATAGTAAACAGGCACACTGTCCCTCGTGACATGTGTGTCAATCGGCCCATGATAAGTTGGTGGAATTCTTTCAGATGTTTCATCTACAATGTAGCCCCCTCGTAAATCCACATCCTTTGTCCTTGGAATGAAACTCTTTGGCGAGGCTTCCAGTTGCAAAGGCATTTGCGTTTCATCATCATCACCATCACCTTTTTCCCGAGTTTCATCGAAGTCGAATCCCCTCTCATTCACAGACCTTTTTTGTCCTTCACTATGGGTACGTTGACTCTGAGAATTATGCCGTGGGCTGTCCATAATCACAACGTCATCACCCGCATCGGTCTCCGAATGCCATGAGGAACCTTCCTGTTGGTGTTGCGAAGCATTTCGTTTTGCTTCGCTATCTGCACTTTTTAGTTTTCCCTTCCTATCACGGCCCCGTCCCCTGTTCGTCTTATCTTTATCATCAAATAGCGACACGCTGCCCATAAAACCCACCGAGCTTGACTGGGACAGCGATACACCAGAACTTTTGAAAACAACCTTCGCAGGGAAATAACTCTTCCGCACAGGTTTTCTTTTAAACTCTCTCACATCCTCCGTTTCTAAAGGTCTGTCCACGTCGACAACAGCCTTACTCCATCCCACCAACACTCTCTTCTCCACTCCCCCTTTGAAATATTCCGGAACGTTGTATGCTTTCTTTGAACTATATGTTCGCATGTATGGATTTCGGTTGTACATTGGGAGCTTTAGTGCCGTCTTTGTGCGAACAGCAGTTAGTTTCTTCTTCTTTTTGATTCTCTGGTTACTGCTGTCCTCGGTGTCTCTGTCCTCTTCCCCGCCTATGTCATTTCTTATTCCCTTTTCCTCCGCTTTGCGCGTTTCTTCATCCTCATCAGAAGACACAATGAGCGACACGACTTGGGGCTGCTGTTCAACGCTCTCGTTGTTGACAGAGCCACGCCCAGAGGGCTCTGCACTTTTATACTTCTTGTGTTGTACACCTTCAACAGGAGAACCCTCATCTTTCTTTCGCCTCTTTTTCTTTCTCTTCCCGCTAGAGGTCCCTATGATTCTCCCAAGAAAATTATCCTCCTCGTCCTCTTCACTCTCCTCTGTTTCATAATCCTCCTCTTCCTCACTGCTTCTACCTCCTCTCTTTCTTTGATATGAACCATCACTGCGATCACTGTCACTATCATCAGATACCACATTACGTCGCTTCTTGTACCCATTCCGACTGCTCCCCCTCTCTCTCCTCCGCTCCTCCTCCTCCTTTTCTTCTTCTGCATTATTGTCATCGCTTTCTGAGCCTCCCCTCCCTCCCCCTATCCTTATTCCTCTCTCCCCTATAGCTCCCTCCACCTCTTCCTCCACCATCACACGGTATTGAAGCCGCCGCTGCTCGTCATTATATGATTTGCGACTCTCCTCGAGGCCCCGCTCCATATTCGCCACTTTATGGAACGTGTCTGGGGATTTTCTTTGGCGGCTAGACCTCCGGTAGCTATTGGTGCTTATTCCTGCCCCATAGAAGTTGGTGAGTGTCTCTTGGTCTGAATCATGACTAGCGGCCTTCCCCTTTTTCTTTCTTCTCCCTCCTCCTCCCCCTTTGGCCTTCATTTTTTTCTCACTTTTGAAAAGGGGTCAACCCAACGCATGCACTTTCTCCTTTCTCTTGGGTGGGAGGGGGACTTTTCCTTATTCTGTTTTATCACTAGACTTCTTTTTGGTCTTCTTTCTTTGATTTATGTTTCACTAATTTCACTTCTTCTTTTAACAAAAAAAAAATAACAATAAAAAAACATAAAAAAAATTAAAGCCATAACAAAAAAATTCTTTAAAGCCCAAAATTTTTTAAACCAAACAAAAAAAGTTTCATCTCGCTTCCTTTTTTGTTTTTCTTTTTTCTTTATGCTCTTTTTATTTGAGGAGGGGGTTCTATCCATTTTAATAACAAAGATACATGATGCACTTAGCAGCAACTAGACTATGCAGAGTCCGTCCAACGTTAATCAGTGAGCAACTATTTGTTTATCACGTCCAAACGCGATCCCAGATGGGAGTACAGGCTTTGTGCCAGGACGTCATATCGAATTGGTTTGGAGAGAAAGTCGTCCATCCCTGATGCGATACACTTTTGCTTCTCGCTGTCAAGCACATTTGCAGTCAGTGCCAGTATCGCACATTCTTTGACCTCACCACTCCGCATCATTTCACGAATAGTTTTTGTCGCCTCGTATCCATCTAGTACGGGCATTTGACAATCCATCAGGAGGAGATCATATGTCTGGTCCTCTTTAACAAGCTCCACCATCTGTTGCCCATCCCCAGCAATAGTGCAGCTAATAGATAGCCTAGTCAGGAAATTCTTGATGACCTGTTGATTCACCCTGTTATCTTCTGCCACAAATATGCAGATATTTGATTTCCCAAACTTCTCTTTTAGTTCCTCTGTTGTCGGCTTTGGTATGTTTTCCTTGTCTGCCAGAGAAGAAGGAATTTTGCTTGCTATAGTTTTGAGCTTCTTTATCTCAATCGCCTGGATGACAACTTCCACGATGCTGTCAATCCGTGTGGGAAGGGTAAGTCGCGGCAGACCGGATAAGTCATCCATCTGAGTTAAAGCCTTCAGCACGGAATTTCGCCTAGACGGTCGGCGGACTTTTTCAGAGCAAACAACAAGCATTAGGTTTTTTTCTTTGCAAATTTTCACAATTTTGTCCACGGCTGAAACTGCATTGGCGCTAAGAGATAGTACAACCAGATCAAAGTCAACTTCCCCACTCTTGATGTAGCTGTACGCATCCGACGCAGACACTGGATCGCAGGCGGGTATTCCCAGCGTTTTAAAAGAACTTTGAAGCTCGGTCAGAGACTTTAACCAAATATTAACAACTAAAATCTTAAGTCCTTCAAATGAAATGTCCTTGTCCATCTCATAGGAACTGACTACAGGAAATGAAAGTTTGAAAACCGAGCCTTTGTTCTTTTCGCTCGTGTATGATATCGATCCTCCCATTCCCGACATAATCTTTTTACAGATACTCAGACCAAGGCCTGTGCCCCCATACTGCCTAGTAGAGCTCCCATCTTCCTGACAAAACGGTTGAAAGATTTTGTTCTGGAGTTTCTGATCAATGCCAATCCCAGTATCTTCCACGGATATGCTAACCGTTCGAATATATCTATCGCCTTGTTCTTGGACGGCTTTGGCATGTATTTTAATTTCTCCTTTGGAAGTAAATTTAAACGCATTACTTATTAGGTTTCTAATAACTTGCTTGATCCGATATCCGTCTGTGAGGCAGTTATCATCAATATTTTCAAAGGATGCAAGAAGTTTGATATTGCAAGAACTGTCCCTACCCGAAAAAAGTTTCACTGAATCGTTAATAATTCCTTTCAAGTCAACATTTGCCATATCCACTGCAAGCATACCCGATTCAATTTTGGAAATATCCAAAATATCATTAATAAGCACCAACAATTCTTCACTAGACTTCGATATGGAAGTAAGCATTGATCTTTGCTCTTCTTTCAGATCAGTTTCATTCAGCAATTGAGCAAAGCCAACAATACCGTTCATGGGAGTTCTTATTTCATGACTCATATTCGCAAGAAACTCTGATTTCGTTTGATTAAACATTTCGGCTTGGTGCTTCGCTTTGTGTAGATTGGTTACGTCAACATCAGTTCCCAGAATACGCTTGCAAACCCCATTCTTCGTGTACTCTGCAATACCATTGCTAATGACATGAACAACATGTCCATTTTTATGCCAATATTTCAAGGCAACTTTAAATTCCCTTTCATTATCATCCAATACTCTGTTCAAGCTAACCTCTAAAGAGCTTCTGTCGCTAACATCCGTCACACTTTGCCACATGCTAAATGACTTTTCCAGCTCTTCTGGTTGATACCCAAGAAGGGCACTCCATTCATCCGAAAACCAGTATGTTTGATCCTCAACTGAATATTCCCAAAAGCCCAACCCACTTGACTTAAATATGGATTTCATTTCTTTGGAACACGAGCCAAAAGTTTTCTTTAAAGACTTCTGGGTGGATACATTGATAACTACGCCGTTAACATATTGAAATATCCCTAGGTGATCAAATACTTTTTCGCACTTCATTTGAAGAAACACTTTGGCATGGGAGGGACTGCATCTCAATGTGTAATCTGCTTCAAACTGTGGTGTAGGGCCACATAAAAGTTCACGGACATCGCATTCATGTTTAACATCAACGTGTTTCAAAAACTGTTCGACTGAGCTTAGCTCTATTCCCTCTGACTCGAAATACTCTTTCAGCCACCCGGTGCACTCAACAGAGTTAGTCTGCGCATTCCACTTCCACAAGGACATTTCAGGGTAGAGTGATATCCCTACTCCATCAATAAAATCTACTGCCCCTGAGCGTCCATTTGCTTTCAGTTCTGGATCATTTTCGCATACATATACGACACAGAACACATCCATCGCGATTTCCATCCAACAGCCAGATATAAAGTAATGCTCCTGGACACCCTTATCTTCCACAACGACATTCCGCACAAACGAGCGCTTCTCTTCGCGCAAATCACGCGACAGTTCCTTGATTTGTGCCATTAGACCTTTCTTTTTTTTCGTTAGTGAAACACCATGCTTGCTCGAAACTTTACCAAAGAGATGCTCGTAAGATCCCACTTGTGGAATAACACAAAATTCGGGAATATTTAAAGCTAGCCAAGCTGAATCCATTCGCTTAATTCTCCCCTCCTTCATTTCGCTTTCATGAATAAGTGATAGCCCTTGTGTAAAGTCACCAAGCTCACCTTGACTCATGTGATCAGTCGTTCTAGGACTAGCGCCGCTACTTCCATGTCTAAAAGCTTCTGCACATGCACCAGCAATATCCCCGGTGTGTGGCACTCTATTGTGCCTTTGTGATTCTGCAAAGGAAAAACAGATATCACCGTTCCACACAACTTTCCTCACCTCAAATGTCATCTCGAAAAATGTATCGTCGCAGAAACGCACAGGGGCATTCAGGGACATTGCTTTCGAAAGGGATGCACCCTCCCCGTCATTCAAAAGTGCCCCGTTTTTCCATGTTTCGAAATCAAAAAAGGCAAACACATCCCTGACATGATGCCGAACCTCAGAATCGCCTTGCGTGGAATATTCTTCATTATTAGGTATTGGTAGCGAGCACCGTTGCTCCATTTCTTTGTTCATGAGTACAATCATACCTTCTTGATTGACGATAAAAAAAAATGTAGGCAATAATTGCAGCGACAATGTAGCCGAGAAGGGGTCAGATACCAATTCTGCACTCGCATCTTCTGACGGGGAAGGCTCTAAGGTACCTCTTCCCTTCAGACGCTGTTCCAGCGCCAAGTTCCGAATGTTTAGCTCATTGATTCGCTCCTTCAGAGATACAATCAACTCTGCCTTTTCTTCAAACATTGTCAAAACTCTCGAAAAGCTCCCTTCCTTTGACTCTTTATCACACTTTCACGCCCGTCTTACCCGATCACTGTTGGTAAATAAACATCTGCTAGCTTCCTTCTGCTTTGCCCCAGGTTGCTGTAATGTCGTTTAACTGAGATGGAAACTAAGAATCGAAACACCCTCAATAATACCATCGGCCCCACCCATCAAACAATTCCAAACACCCAAACTACACACAATGCCAGGCCGAGATTTACAAATACACAAGTCACATATTCCAGTCCAATGTGCAGTAAATCTCTCTCTCCCTTTCTCCCTCTCTCCCTCTCTCTCTCTCTCTCTCCCTCTCTCTTCGTTGTCACCTCTCTTCTTCTTCTTCATGGTGTGAAACCTAAACCTTTCCCACTAGCTGCATTAAATGTTTTACCTAATAAAGATAAATTCGATCATGATCATCATGTGTCCATGTGGTCCATTGATCTGATGATATAATATTATTGCACATGGTCAATGGACCTCTACCTCTGTAGTGTAGCTGTGTTGGTGAACCAGAAGTGTATTACGTCTGTACATGTGCTGCTTTTATTGATTTGTTTAAGGGAGAGATTTGTGTTGATATAGTAGGACGGGAGATTTTGAGAGGTCCATAAGATATGGCGTCAAGTTCTCGAGGCAATGCTGCTGGCAGCAGTGCTAATCAAGGGGGTAATTCAGGGGACGGGGAACCCATCTGGGATGATGATAATATGCAGTTCTTGCTTCATGAGGAGCCAGCTGTAGCAAATGACGAACGGAGACCAGAAACTAGAAAATCCGATGGGGAGTGCGAAATGTTTATTTCATTTCGTAAGGGGATTTACTATGATCATGATACTCTTGAAGGGGAGTTTCGGTACAAGCCATATACCCAGGCTTTAGTGTACGACATTGTTCTGGTGCTGAGATGCAACTTTCGCTATACAGACGACGGTGGTATCAGACACAGTACAAACATGTAAGTGAATTATCTGATGGGGATTTTATTTTTTGACGAAGGTGTCATTAGACAGAGTGGATTCTTACTTTAAAACCTCATTGCGTCTATTTTTTTTTTAGGTATGAGTGTCGCCATCAAATATATGGTGATAATGAGAATGTTTGTAATGGGGTTTCTCTGGAGCGTGATGAGGTTCATGAGTACCCATTCGCGTTTGATATCCCAGGGGATCACCTTCCGTCGGTAAAGATTCCTCATCATTTTACCTGGGCTTATCCCGATGAGGTGTATTGGGAAGTCCGTGCATATGTGCTGAGTGCGAAAAAGAAAACAGTGAGTCTTCGTTTTCGAAAGGCTGTTCTGTATAATGTTGATAGAGCTTTGAAACCGGTGTCAATGAAGCAGCAAACATCGTTGTTTCACCCACAGCATAACTTGTTCTTGCAAGCGAGTTTGGAAAAGAATGTTTATCAGAGGGGAGAACCATTAAGGGTGAATGTACAAATTAAAAACTGGTCAGACAAGACAGTGAAGGCTATTAAACTTTCCACAAAACAAATGATGACTGTGGCTGCGCCATACAAGCACACGTATGTAAGGAAACATCATGTAGATGTGACTGAACATCGACAAGGGTGTCCCATTCGAAAGAACGAAAGCTTCAACCATACGTTCAAAATTCTTCCGAAATGTCATGACCATGGGAAAAAAGTACTTGCATGCACCAGCTCTCTTCCGGGTGCAGGAGAAGATGCCGGGGATGCGCATCCGTTGGCATCAACTTGTAAGAGAACAGGGCGTGAAGGGATCGACGTATCGTATTACATCAATGTCCATTGTTGTGTTAATTTGGCTCAGGATCTTATAGTCACCCTTAATTTCATTGTATCTGATCCATATCCCAAGGAAGAGTGTGAGGCACCACAAGAAGAAACAAGCTACCTTCCAGCACCGGAAGATGAACCTCCAAACTATGCACGAATCGGAACGACTCGGAATGTAGAGCAGCGGTGGTTTGGAAACACTCCTCCTCCCGCTTACAACGCGCAGAAGCTTGCTGAGCCCTCTGGGGCTACGCCACCGCCGTCATACAGACGCGCTCATGAGTTCTCTCCAGCTACCCCGTCCCACTTGAGAGCTCAGTCGGGCTCAAGTACAAGCAATCCTGTGGAACCTGGGGGGCCATCTTCCTCACTCATTGGGCGATTTGCCACTTTGGGATTGGGACCCTCTGCCGCGTTTCAACGTCAGCAGTTAGATGCACTCGAAAGAACGGAAGAGGAACCGTCAAATGAATCAGGGGGACTCACCATTGAAGGGCGTCGCCGTCGTAGAGATTGTGAAGATGGTTTATAATGCAAAGCAAGCAAACGGGTTGGGTGTGGATGAAAAGTAGTGAGTACGTCTATAGAACGAGATTGATGTACACTAATATAATGTAAGTTAACTTAAAATGAATTTAAAACTCCTGCATCATAGAGTTGAGCAGAAGTCAATGTAACAAATGAAAAAAAAATGAATGTAAGAAACTACGCCTTTAACAGTCTAAAGACCAGAGGTGACGTAGGTGGTAGGGATATGTATTGAAATTGTGCTGTGAAGAGTTCTCACAATGCAGCTGGAAGATGTGTTTGATATACTTCTTTGTAAATAAAATAAATTATAAGCTTCAAGAGACAAAGCAAAACAAAGCAAAAACACACCTTTACAAATAAAACAAACCAATTGTAGTCCTTGAAAAATCAAAACATCCACGTGGTTTTTGGTTTCGTTTGCGGTTAATTTTTTGGGTCACCTTTTGGTTTTGTTTTTTTTATTTGTGATTTTTCCTTTGTTTCGTTTTTGTTGAGGCTAAGATTTATTTAGTTTGTTTTGTTTATTTTTTTTTGGTATGGCCCCTTCGATTATTTCTGCTATTTTTGGTGGTTCTCAGCCCAGTGTTCCGGTGAAGAACATTGAGGAGATCCAGCCCCTTGCTGCCCCGATTGAGGAACTTCAGGGGGCCATGAAGGACGGAACTGTTCTTCTTCCGGAAAGTGAGGACTATGATAGGCGAAGAACTTGCTGGAACTATGATACAACAGGTTCTCCGTCAGCAATTGCTATGGCCCGGTCGGAAGAAGACGTCGTGGAAGTGGTAAAATTTGTGGCCAAACACAATGTGGATATGTGTATCGCTGGAGGGAAACACTCTTTGTATGCCTCCAGGAACAACACACTCCAGCTCAACTTAGAAATGATGGACATAATGGAAGTGGATCCGGAGGCAAAGATTGCAACTGTTGGGCCTGGTGTTCGTTTGCGAGAATTTGATGAAGCATGCTCCAAGTACGGGCTTGCCGCAACTGCTGGTGCCAACCCCGATACCGGGGTGATTGGCTTGACCTTGGGAGGTGGAGTTGGGTATTTGGTGCGTCGATTTGGAATGACTATTGACCATGTCATATCTGCCCGGGTGGTATTGGCGTCTGGTGAAGTTGTATATACGAGTAAAGAGGAAAACCAAGACCTCCTCTGGGCCCTTTGTGGAGGGGGAGGAAACTTCGGAGTGGTGACCGAGATGAAATACACTCTTCACCCAATTGGCACCAATGGACAGGTTGTTGCGGGGGCGATGGTATATCTGCCTTTTACATTGGCCCGCCTGTTTATGGAGGCTCCGCTTACTGCTCTGCTCAAGCACAAGGAGTACTGGGTGAGTGGTGATATGCCCGATACAGTGTCTCCCTTGGTGATATTGGCTGGACGGGGCCCCTTTGTGTGTGTGTATGCGATGTGTGGAGAGGTGGAAGAAGGGCTGAAAATTAAAGAAAATGTTCTTAATAAGATAGCCAGAACGAAGATCAATACTATTAAGCCCATTCCGTACAAGGAGCTTCAAGGTATCGCCGAGAAGGATCAGCTTGCAGGCGCCTGGTATGAAAAGAGTTTTATGGGGGGTTATTTGACTGACGAAATCCTGGAAGTGTTGTGGAACCAGTCCCAAAAAGCACCAAACAAGGGATGCTCCATAGTGATCCATCCTCTTGGTGGAGGATTCGAACGCGTGAAACCAGAGGAGACCGCCTTTTATTTCCGTGAGGCAAAGACATGGCTGATTATTCTCGGGAAATGGGATTATGGCTGTGAATCGGCAAAGACTGCCGTAATTGAGTGGTGCAAGGAAACGGCGAATATGCTTCTGGGATGGACACAAAATTACTACCAAAGTCTCGGTTCAGTTGACGACAAAGTGACGATAGATAGCTTTGACATCAAAAACAGTGAGTCTATGGCCCGTTGCTTTGGTAAGAACTATGAAAAACTAAAAAATATGAAGCGGAAATACGACCCGAACAACATGTTCAAATTTAACCGCAACATTAAGTTAGAGGGAGAACAATGAGTTAAAGAACGTCTTATAGCCTAAATAAACCTCGCTGTTGCTCTTTCTTCTTTGCTGTGGTAATAAAACAGAATTCCGAACAAAGTGCAGCATGCTGCTTTCATAATGCTAAATAAAGAGTACTTAAATTGTTATATTAAAAGAATTGACCAAGACCTTTAATTAAAATGGACAACGATATATTTTATATATATGAACGTAAGGGGGCAAAAAAGATAGCTTTATCTTCAAAAGAAGCAGTGGCAAGAGCAGTTTGACTGAATACATATCTGAACAAAATGTATAAAACACCCTCAACAGCGAAGAAGTGACAAAATATGCCACACTCATTCTCATATCCTCATGAAGCAAAACAGCACATGTTGTACAAATACCATGGCAAAGAAAAAAGTAAATGAACGGTTTCAATAGCTCATTTGCTGATTATGTTGCTGAAATCCACCATGCTTGTAGTCTGGACAATCCCGTATCCAATGACCAGGAATTTCACAAATCTTGCACATGTAGCCGGGAGGAGGAAGGCCATCAAAGTCGCTCATACCATTGTTGTTATCCATTTGGAAGTTTCCTTGGAAGGTATTGTTCTTAAAGCGGCCGTTGTTGTTATTATTGGGTCTGTAATTGGCACAATCTTTAAGAAAATGTCCTGGAGTGTTGCAAATCTTACAAATATAACCTTGATGGGGCACACGAGGCTCATTATTATTGTAAAAACGGTTATTCTTCTGATAGCCAGGCATGTAATTAGGGCAGTCTTGGATCCAATGACCGGGGGAATTGCAAATCTTACAAGTATACCCCTCTCCTGGGGGTGCGCGGCCTGTACGACTTCCAAACTGATCCATCTGGTCATGATTATATCCTTGATTCTGGAACCTCCGGTTGTTGTTATTGTTACTGTTGTTATAGTTGCTGTTATTGTTGTATCCGTAGCGTCCTCCGTTATTGCTATTGTTATTGAAACCACCTCGAAAAAAGTTCCCATTGGCACCGTTATTATTATTAATGCGATGACAGTTATTACCATTATTGTTATAGTTTTCGAGGCCATGATTGTTGCCATATCGCCCCTTCATGTGGTGGTAATTTCGCCCTTGTTGATGATGATACTTATGGTTTGTATTTGTACGTCCACTGCCATCAACTGAGGAAGATCCCTCTGCACCATTACTTCCTGCCTCGGCCTTTGTCGCGCTCACAGTAGCGGCCTCATGCTGCAAATCAATCTCTTCAAATTTCTTCTGGATGCGCTTTTCATCCTCCTCTGAGACATTCAACTCACGGGGCTTGGCACCACCAAAAGGATCAGAGTGTTTGCGGTCTGCGCTCCTTGGCACGAGGACATCATCCTCACTCTCCTTCTCCACAGTCCGCGGCAGGAGATTCAGCTTGGGCCTCTGCCCGGGCACGGGAGTAGCAGCAGCGGTGCTCTCTACAAGGGGAGGTGTTGACGAGTCCTCCTCCTGACTAGGGACTGGCTGTGGTTCTTCCGTATCGGGATTTACCTTAGTGGTGGTGGTATTCTTCACAGTCTCAGATTTCTCCTCACTGGATTGTGTATCACTGACATTTTTGGTCATGTTTTTTATATTTTCCTTCGCTGATATTGATTTGGAGTTTTATAGCTAAAAAAAAAATAAAAAAAAAAAAAAAAAAGACAAAC
>PDIM01010344.1:35145-59755 GCA_002811675.1 Ichthyosporea sp. XGB-2017a
GAATAAAAAAAAAGAAAAAAAAAACCAAATTAGTTCAAATAAACAACACATAAAAAAAACTTAACCATTTTTCATCCATAGTAAAAATCAGTACAAATTATTTTGAAACAAAGTGAAGGGAGGTGGATTAGGGGATGGACACGAGGGAGATATGGTGCCGAGGGAGGGGCTTGGCTGGCCTGGTTGGGTGGTGTTTGTTTTATATTATGAAGGAGGAGGAAGAAGAGTAAGAGGGAATCTCTGTTGTGTGAAGTGGATCTGAAGAAGGAGAGGAGGGAGATCTGTGCCCCGGTGAGAGAGAGAAAGAAAGGGAAAGACAGGGAGAGAGGGATTGGTGTGTTGGTGAGCGTTTTTTAGTTAATTGGGTGACGAAGGGGAGTTTTTGTTTTTGTTTTTTTCTTTGTTTTGTTTTGTTTGGTGTTGGGCTTTTCTTTTTTTTTGTATTTTGGTGGGGTTTTCTGTTTCTACAGGTGGGTTAAGTTAGTCTGGGTTATATTAATCATGCCAAGGATTATAGTGAAGGGGGGTATTTGGAAAAATACCGAGGATGAAATCCTCAAAGCGGCGGTAATGAAATATGGGAAGAATCAGTGGGCTCGTATTTCGTCGTTGCTGCACCGCAAATCCGCAAAGCAATGCAAAGCGAGATGGAACGAATGGCTTGATCCGAGCATCAAGAAGACTGAGTGGAGTAAAGAAGAGGAGGAGAAGCTTCTTCATCTCGCAAAGCTTTTCCCGACTCAGTGGAGGACAATTGCGCCGATGGTAGGACGTACCGCAGGGCAATGCCTGGAGCATTATGAGAGATTAATTAGTAATGCGCAGCGCCGCGAAGGGGAAGAAGCACCGGAAGATATTAAAAAGACTCGTCCTGGTGAGATTGATCCTACACCAGAAAGTCGCCCTGCAAGACCTGATCCTATAGATATGGATGAAGACGAAAAAGAAATGCTTTCTGAAGCGCGAGCGCGTCTTGCAAATACGGAAGGAAAGAAAGCAAAACGCAAAGCTCGGGAGAGGCATCTTGAGGAAGCGAGGAGGTTATCAAATCTTCAGAAAAGCAGGGAGTTAAGGGCCGCTGGCATTGTTGCAAAAGCAAAAAAGAAAAAGAAAGGTGGGATTGATTATAACGCGGAAATTCCCTTCCGAAAGCCTGTGGCGCCGGGATTTTATGACGTATCAGAGGAAAGGGAAAAAGAAGAAATTGCCAGAAAAAAGTTTCAGGCCAAAACGGTGAAAGAGCTTGATGGCATAAAACAAGTGGATGGGGAAGCAGAAAGGCGCAAGAAAGACAATGCAGAAATGAAAAGGAAAAGGGAAGAAAATCTTCCCGAAGCGTTTAGGCAAATCACAAAGCAGAATAACGAGCCGCAGATTAAGAGAACAAAGCTTGTTCTTCCAAAGCCCCAGGTATCTGGTAAAGAAATTGAGGAGATTGTGAAGATTGGTGCGTCTGGACAGGTTGAAAAAAATGCGCTTATGGAGGATACTAGGGATGCAACGAGCGTCACAAGGGGATTGATCCAGGATTATCAAGCAACGCCTGCACCATCGTCGAGGGAAGGTCATAGCTTTCGTACACCAAGGACCCCAGCTGTTAATCATATTCAGCAGGAGGCTCAGAATTTAGCTGCATTAACACAGCAGCAGAGTGCACTTCATGGAGGGGAAAATACGCCATTGCATTCTTCAGACTTTCGAGGATTGACACCGGCTAGGACCGTTACGGCCACACCGAATATGGTATTGAGAACTCCAGCAATGGGACCCCCAGGAGCTAGAACAACTGATGCCACACCATTCAAGACACCCGTTTTACCCACACCGTCTCACCTGGCGGGTAAAACCCCTATGAGGGATAATCTTCGCATTAACAAGGAAGATGAGGCCTCTTCAGTCTTTGATCAAAAGGCATCAAAGAAAGGGATTTTAAGTGGGTTAGCCTCTCTTCCAAAGCCAAAGAACGACTTTGACATTGTTTTACCTGAATTGCCTCCAGAGGAGCCCTCTGTGGCAGCCAAACCTACAGATTTCGTAGAAGATGCTGCTGATGTGAACAAAAATTATGAACGCCTACTGAAAGAAGAACAGGAGCTAAAAAGACGCATGCAGTCGAAAGCCGTTCAAAGAGACCTTCCACGTCCCCTGTCCGTTAATGAAGACCTTTTAAAGTTGGCTAAAGCAACGAATCTGAATGAAATGCAAAAAGCCGATATTTTGATTCAAAAGGAAATAGTGTCCTTACTTGAACACGATAGGAATGTTTTTCCTGTCAATGGAGGTGAGCCAAAGGAGGGTGTATTCTTGGAGCCTTTCAATGAAGATGAGCTTCAGGCAGCTGGTAGTTTGCTTGAAAAGGAAATCCAAAGCTTGCGGACAGAAATGAATGTGAAAGAGTTTGAAGCCCAATTGTATGACCAGTTGTGGAAAAATGCAGATGAAGATGTTTCTTACGTAACGTCTCAGAATCGATATGGTCGAACGTCTATGATTTCGTTTAAGGAGCGGGGGGTTGCATTGGTTGAAAAGTTTGATAAATTGTCTACATATGTTAAAGTAACACAGAAAAGGTCAAAAAAGATGAGTAAAAAAGCACAGATTCTTTTAGGTGGGTACTTGTCGAAGAAGAAAGCAATTGCAAACGAAATTGATTCTTTGGAAGATGGCATCATGCGAAAGGAAATTGAGTTGTGCAGCTATGAAAGACTTAAAGAAGGAGAATTGGCTGCTTGTCCAGCACGTATTGAGGTGATGCAGATGCAGGTAGATGAGCAAAAAGTTCGAGAAAAATTGCTGCAGTCAAGGTACAAGGACTTGTGTGACCGCGCCAAAAGTGTGGGACTTAGTGTCTAGTTCAGATAAACAAGAAGAGCCACAAAGGGAAAACTAAGCATACAAAAAGATCTACCAAAGGAGGTTTGCCAACACTTGCTTAACCCCTTTATGATTCAAATAAAGATGCACCCCAAGCATTTAACAACTGGGGTGTATATGTAAATAGCAATATATATATAATAAGCTTTTATTATTCATCCTAACTGATCGATGATGTTTATTGCAAATACTTTAGGCATCTTCTGCCAACCACTGCAAAATTTGAGGAGTATAGTATGATATGATAATCTCACAACCTGAAGTTAAACAAACAAAAAGGACCTATAAGTAAACACGCTTCCTTATATGCTTTACCGCCAACTCATTTCAGCTTATCCACTCTAATACATACCTGCTCTACGAAAGGCTGTCATTGATTCCATAACTGCAGACTTGAGGTTCAAGCCACCAGCCTGGGCAGCGTGCCACAACATTGCATATTCACCGGAAACATGGTAGACTGCCAATGGGGTTGTTGGATGGGCATTCTTCACATCTCTACATACATCAAGATAAGGCATCCCTGGTTTCACCATTAAAATGTCAGCCCCATCTTCCACATCGCGTTTCTACACATTTATCCAGTCAAATCATCCGATAGAGAGAGTTTAATGTAAGCCACCTACACAATTTTCAAGCCACGGAAGACAGCGTATACTTACCGCCGCTTTCATCGCCAACCCGCGTGCCCCAGCAGGAAGCTGGTAACAACGGCGGTCTCCAAACGAAGGTGCTGATTGTGCAGCATCTCTAAGTTTTCATAATTTACCCAAAAGTCCCAAGCAAGCAACATGCGCGTTACAAAAGTTTAGTTTGAAGTTAAGCAATAACGAAAACAATTTCAGATACTCACCTGAAGGGTCCATAGAACGCAGAAGCAAATTTTGCACTGTATGACATCAAGGCTACCTTCCCCGCCAGTTCTGATGCCAGCAGCCTCTGCTTAATAGCGGCGCACCTCCCATCCATCATATCAGAGGGAGCCACTACATGAGCCCCAGCTTCGGCATATTTGAAAGCAATGTCCGCCAAACGCTTGATGCTCTCCGGGTTGTTAATAGTCCCATCCTCAAACAACACTCCACAATGGCCGTGACTGGAGAAAGGACACATACAGACATCACAGGCGACAAGTAGCTGTGGGAATTTCTTACGGATGAAGCGAACTGCTAGCACTGTAGGACAGTCGTCAGCATCGGCAAAGGAAGCGATTGAATCCTTTTCTGTTTTTACGGGCACACCAAAAATGATAACTGATCTCAGTCCATTTTTCACAACCGGAGCCAGATAACTCTCCAAGTGATTCATCCCCACCCTAATTCATACACAAAAGATCCAAAAGGTCCCCCCACCCCCAACAAAAAGGCAGCCACCCACGACAATTTAAAAAGAAAAAAAAGCAAAAAAGCAAGTGAGTGGACAAATAAACAGAACAGTTAACGAAGACAGAAACCTTTTCATGTGAACCATTCATACCTCTTCTGACCAGGCAAGCTTTTGATTTCAAAATTTTCTTCCGGATCATCACTACACACAAAAACAAAAATGGATCAGAGAAGAATTAGATACTGCACTGAACCATTTTCCATTCACTCTTTGCTACTTTCATTCATCAATTGACCCAAATAGGAACAATCCATTGATATATGGATTTCCTTCCCCCCGCCCCCCCTTTGACTCACCTCACAAAGACAGGAAACATCAGGTGAGCGGGATCTATATCACAGTTCTCGCTATGCCATCGACGGAGCAGTTCATGCGAGTAGGCGGCGTGCAAGCGAGGTGTCTGTGTGGAACTCATTATACTCCCTCCTTGTAGTTTTAAGCAATACAGAAATCCGAAACGGCCCTTTTCTCTCTCTCTCTCTCTCTCTCTCTCTCCAGTTAATAGGTGTGGAGGGATATAAACAGTGGTTTTTGGTTGATTAAGAGGCTGATTATCCGCTCCTTTTGCTAACAATACAAAATATACAAAATCCAAATCCACTTCAATGAATAAAATTACAAAAATAAAGGGGAGAAACAAAAACGTGTAGTTTCAGTTTTTTCCTTATTTTGTTTTTGGAGGGTCATATGACAAAACTTTTTTTGTTTGTTTTTTCTTTTTAATTTCTTTTTGTATTTGTTGATTTGTTTGGTTTGAAAGGGAAATCATAATCTCCGATAAAGAAAGAGGGTCAACGAGAGAAAGAAAAGGAGGTTTTTTTTTTTGATATTTTGATTTTTTTTTTTGATTTGTTTTGTTTTTGGCGAAGGGAGTCTGATTTAGTGAGAGTGGGGAATGAGAGGGAGCGGGAGTGCAGTTGTGTTTGGGGGATTAGTGTGGAGAGGGCTGCAAAGGAGCTTGTTGCAGAGGAGGCTGATGGGTGTCTTTGTAAGGGGGTGTAGCAGTAGTGCAGGTGGATTGAAGGAGGGACATGATCATAATCCCAATAGGGAGGGACCCCGTGCAGTGTTGGACTATTCGTTTATCCGTGCTAATAGGGAATTGCTGGAGAGGGAACTGACGAACCGGAAGTTGAGGCTTCCCTCACTCGGGGGAGCTGGAGGTGAGGCGGGGGCTAGTGGGAATGGAGAAATCTTGGACTGGGTTGTTTGTCGGAGTGAGGAGTTGGAGGAGTTGGCAAGGAAGACGCAAAAGATGCGTGCCTCAAGGAACTCGATTAATGCACAACTCAAGGATATGGCAAAGAGATTGCAATCAGGTGCTGCTTCGAAAGAGGAGTTGGCGGAACTTTCAAAAGAAGGGAAAAGTTTACGGGAAGAAATCAAGCAAGCTGAGGATGTGCTACTGAATGGACAGTTGGAGGTTCTTTCCGTGGCCAAACACATCCCAAATGTGTCCCACGTGGATGTACCTGTTGGGGAGGAGGAGAATGCCACCCTGCTGTACGAAAAGGGCGCAAAGGTGACTGGGGAGACGGCTGGCCATGCCCTGGAGACGTATGAGGAGATTGGAAAGCGATTGGATATGTTTGACTTTGAAGCAGGTGCTCGCATTTCGGGACCAAAGTTTGTTTTTCTGAAAAAGGATGCTGCTCTTTTGGAAATGGCTTTGATTAATTATGCCATGCAGAAAGCAATGACAAGAGGATTTGTTCCATTGTCTGGACCGGATGTCTGCAAGCACTTTGTGTTTGAGGCATGTGGTTTCCAGCCCCGTGGCCCTCACTCGCAGGTGTACAACATTGAAAAGAAGAATCCCAGTGACCAGGCAATGTGCCTGGTGGGGACTGCTGAGATACCTCTTGCTGGCTTGAACATGGAAAAGTCCCTTTCCCGGGCAGAGATGCCTTTGAAATATGTGATGTTTGGGCGTTGCTTTCGGGCGGAGGCTGGGGGATATGGGATCCAGGAGAAAAGTTTATACAGGGTGCATCAGTTCAGTAAAGTGGAGTTATTTGGAATCAGTCCTGGCAGCGCTGATGAGAATGGCACTTTTGACAGCGAGCATCTTCACCGGGAAATGCTGGACTTTGAAATTGAACTTTATGAGGAACTGGGGCTGCACTTTAGGGTCTTGGATATGCCCACTGCGGAATTGGGTAGTCCTGCTTTTCGAAAGTACGATATTGAGGCTTACCTTCCTGGAAGAGGAGATTATGGTGAGATTTCATCAACATCAAACTGCTTGGACTATCAGAGTCGACGTCTTTCGATACGATGCGATAGTGATGGAACAAAGACTAGAGCGAAACAGTTTGTACACACGGTGAATGGAACTGCGGCTGCTATTCCGAGGCTTATTATTGCGATTTTGGAAACCCACCAGCAAGCAGATGGAACAGTACTCATACCAAAAGCCCTGCAGCCGTTTTTGGGAAAAGAGCGTTTTGCGTAGTTGTATTAGTATAAGTTATTAAATCCCCTTTGTATTTTAAATTTGAATATTCTGCACAGGCTGTGGATTTTTTATTATTATGTAATAAAAGAAAAAAAAAAACGTGAATGTGCGAATGAAAGAGCGATAGAGAGAGAGAAAGAAATACAAGAAAGGGTAAAGTTTTGAAACCCACATCACAAACATATCCCATTTGTTCACTTCTTTTTCTTCTTTTTGTTATTTTTCTTCTTATTATTGTTGCTATTGTTCCCTTTGCCTCCCCCGCGCTGCGCTTTCTCATCACTTTCCGATTCAATCCACACGCTCAGTTCATCCACACTTGCAGAATTCATGCCGCCTTTTCCACTACTGGCGTCTTTGGCTGCGGTTTCAGGGGTTGCATCTGCTGCCAAAGTTTCTTGAAACGGAAGAAAGCCCAAATAGCGAGCAATGGGGGTGTCCAGTCCCATTTCCGCATTGGTTGAAGCAGGGCCTGTATTGGTTGGAACTATCTGCCCCGGCATCTGCTGCCCAGGCATTTGCTCTACTGCCATTGTCTCATCAATCGGGGTGACACTTGGGCCAAAGAAGGCTTTGGACTTTACGTCAACATTGATGGACGTCTGACAGTCACTACCACGCATGAGATGCAGACATCCTTCTTCCACTTCTTGTTGAAAGTCTTGCCAAGCGTGGTGGTGGTCCAAAAGGTCTTTGACATACCTACTTGAACTTTTCGATCCAACTTGCTGTAAAGCTGTTAGCTTGAGGGCTATACAAATAAATAGGATATGACCTTTAAATGCCCCATCAAAGTCCTTTAATCGGTAATGTTCAATCATACGTGCCAGCAATTTTGGCTTGCTCAACAGATTCTTTAGACTTGGTTCATGCCCAGTTTTCAATAACCATACCGTTATACGGTAAAACAGAACATGGTACATGTTGTTGTGCTTATAGTCAAAGAAATTGTTCACCAGTAATTTCCAAAACGGACCCGGTACAGCATTCAAAACCCCCTCTTGCTCTTCACGATTTTTACACGAAGTGAACAGCTCATAAATTAGTTCTATGAGTGAAAGTCTCCATATTCCAAATGATGGAACTTTGAAGCCTGCAAGTTTTACCTCTCTTGTACTTTTCCCCTGGAAGCTTGAAAGCAAAAGCTGGCACAATTCATTCATATGAGACGCCACCCTTGTACCTAAAAAGTTTGCTTCTAACTTTGGACCATGCTGCCCATTCAGACGAAGTCGATAAACATCACGACTGTCCCTCACCAAGTTCAAAAGAACCCCCGAAAGCGACTGTTTAACAGGGCAGTTTGGGTCATACCTCTCTTTAGAATTCCCTTGTTCATCCCGTTCAATAAGCACAACCAATATACGATCAACGAGTGCAAAGAGTTGGCACTTGTCAGCAAACACCACACAAGACTGGAACTCGGTCGCCAGCTCCAATAACCGTCTCATAATATCGCTCCCTGCGAATACCCTTTCCACACGATCTACAGCATTCTTATCGCAGCACAGATAGTCCCCCACAATGGACAAAAACTTGCACTCCCGAAGCAATTCAGAAAAGTCTTTGCGAGTATTGGCCGCCCCTGACATTATACAGTCGACAAGAATCTCCAAAACAGGAGGCTCGTGAATGTGCCTCAAAAACGGTATAAAGAGTTCGTCACGAGGAATCTTCATAATTTCACTCACTGGCTGACCTGTTTCAAAGAAAAACCCGAGAACCTTTTGAGCGTGAAAGAAATTCCCTTTCGCACCTTTCCTGAATATGTTAAACAGTCCCCTAACGATGCACTTCATCTTAGCCTTCTTAAACTCTGGCTCCTGATGCAAAGCTTTGAGGAGAAACTCCATCGCCTTGTAGCCCCTCTCCAGTGCTATCATGTCCAAATATTCCCGATGCAATCCAACCTGTACCCCACCCTCGGCTTCGTCTTCCACATACTGGGAAATAAAGTTAACAAAAATCTCTGTGACATCTACAACGTCGAAACAAACACAAAAAGAATAATACAAATGCAAAGAAAATGTTAAGACACTGATAAACACCCCACAAAATAATTTTGCTCTTTGTTTAGTTCTCTGCTTACCATCCTGAAGAAGAAATCCCAGCATTACTGAGTTCCATTCTGGAGCCCGGAGCATATCGAGAACGCCAATGACAATATTGCGCTGTTCCTCACTCGAGAAGCGCATATTCTTTGTGATGGTGGTCCCATCTGCAAAGGGAGAAGCCTCTGTGACATTCTCGGTGGTGCTGTCCATGTCCATCGCCAGCGCCCCACCGCGAAAAGCATTTAGCTCTTTCAGCGCCACCTGGGACAGTGGCCTGATGAGCTGATTTGGATCCCATTCGTTATCCTGTGAACAAGTTATCATTGTTAATATTGGGCACGAGGGCATAACAATCGGTCCACGTGTACACTACTTACCCCTTCCATTGTGCTGGTACAATGCCGTATAACATCAACAACAACAACAAGACTCAATAATCAATAGCAGTGCCCAGTATCACTCCAGAATCCGCACACAGACAGACAGACAGACACACCGCAGCTTGGCAGAGTAATCACACTACTGGGCAGTGAGTGAGTTCTGTAGCTCAACAACAACACAGTACAGTACATAGCTAAGAGAGAGACTATGTTTGTGTTTCCCCTCCCCAACACCACACAATTACAGTAGCATCATGATTCATGTCCTCCCACCGGCCACCCGTTTGAAACTAGGAATTATGGGCATAGTCCTAGAGGGTTAGGGTCAAGGGATCATTGTTTCTTTATTTTTTCCTTCCCTCTCTTGTGGCCTAATTTGGGATTATTAATTCTTGTACTGTACTGTACTGGGAGTCTCTTTGTTTGTTTATCTCTAAGCTAGGGACCTTTGGATTATTATTATGTGTGTTTGTGTTTAGTAGCTTAGTTTATAGTTTTAAGTGTTGTTGCAGATCTTCTTGCTTGTTCATTTGAGCGTTGTCTATCCTTCACTCCCTTGGTTTCTACTTCTAACGGGCTGCCTCTCTGCTTGTCTTTCTCTACCTCTGTCCCTCTCTCTCCTGGTTGCTGTGTAACTCCTCGCTCTGTGTGTGTGTGATGAAATCAAGAAGGCGGTCTTTGTCAACAGGGGGAAGCAACACTTTAGAGAATCGTGTGTGTGGTAAATGTCAGGGAGTGTATCATATAGCCCCTTCAGGTATGTTGGATCCTGCATGTAGTCTTGATCTGTTGTATTGTATTTGATATTAAATGCATTGTTTTATTTGAAATGAAATAATGCACTCTTTCTGTCGCTCGTTGTTTATTCATGTGTCATCTGCGTTCTTTGTAACTGCACAGCTTCACCACAGCACGTTAAATGCCCTCATTGCAATACGATTATCAAAGTGAGCCCACCCGGAAGTGTGCCAGACCAGAGCAAAAGGAATAGCAACACGAGTAGTGATAGTAATAATAACACTAGCAGTAATAGAACGACAAAGAAATCGGGAACAGGGGTTAATTTCGGAATGTTTAGCAGTATCTTTGGGGGATCGAAAAGTAAAGATAAGGAGAAGCCTAAAGACGCGGAGCAGGCGCCGGGTAAAGGGCAAGGGCAGTCGTCATCGAGCAGCAAGCAGACTGGGGATTCCCAGGTGCGTGCTCCCCCGGGAAGAGTGCGAAGTAATTCTACGAATATTAGTAGAGGGAGACCGGAGGGGGCGCAAGGGTTTGTGGAGGGGACATGCATCTGCTGTAACACGCTGCTGAGATTTCCTCTGGGGTCGCCCAAAGCGCGATGTGCAATATGTTCGACAATCTCCTCCGCCCCTGGAGCCCAAATCCCTGACGAATCGGCAGTCTACATGGCCCAAACGGAAGGCCACATGGATTTGGAGAAACTGTCGAAGCTCTTTGCGGCTGACGAAGCAAATGGTAGTAAGGACTACATGGAAACTGTCACTGTTCTGGTCAAATTATTTTCCTGTCCCCAATTATTGAATTTCTCTTTTCTCAAGAAGGATCTTCCTAATAATGATTTGACGTCTTGTGATCTAACCACCTGCAACGTTGATATGGCTATGGTCAGATCCTTCTTTTCCCAGTGCATGGCCAAACTACCTCACGCGGCTATTGACCATTTGATAAAAGTTTGTGGGGAAACACTAAGTCACCATGCTCTCGTTCCAATAAGGTACTGCGAAACGAGATATTTGCTTGTGCTTTTACAATGGCCTGTTTTGGATAACCCAAATTTCTATCCGTTTTTTTCTCGACTCCTTGGGCTTCTAGCCTCGCTCAGTAATGACTGGCACCACTATATTGTACATTGGTTTGTTCTTTATGGGCAGCCGGAGTTTAGACGACTCATTAAGCTGATTCACAGCTTTATTCATCATCGTCTATTTGGAGAACAGACAGTAAGACTTTTGATAAATCCACACAGAGATTGGTGGGTAGCTACAGCTACAAAAGTATTAGCTCTTCTCAATGCTGCCAACCGCATTGCTGAGCCATCAGTGGTCAGTTACACTATGTTTTACAACAGCTCGCTTGATCACATGGATTTTGTGCATGATTATGATGTGTGGCAGAGTGGGTTCAAGGGATTCTCTTTTTGTCAGTACTCTTTCATTTTGAGTATGCAAGCAAAAATGGCAATTTTAGAGATTGATGCACAGCGTCAAATGGCAGTTGAAGCACAGGATGCACTGGTCTCGACGCTAATTAGAGGTGTGCCAACTGACCCTTATCTGACGATTATAATAAGGCGAGACCATCTAATTCAAGACTCGTTGGAGCAGATATCCAAGCGACGAGCGGATTTGAAAAAGAAAATTCGTGTGAAGTTTCATGGTGAGGCAGGAATTGATGCAGGGGGATTGACAAAGGAGTGGTTTCTTTTGTTGGTTCGAGAAATCTTTAATCCTTATTATGGAATGTTCACAGAGGACGAGGATTCTCATTTTGTGTGGTTTAGTGTTTCTATTGTGGATAGTGAAAGTGAATACTACTTAATTGGCGTATTAATGGGATTAGCTATTTACAATGGTATCATTTTGGATATTAACTTCCCCCCTGTTCTTTATAAAAAACTTTTGGGAATGCCAGTGACTCTGATGGATGTCAAGGTTGCAATGCCAGCAATGGGACGGGGCTTGCAGCAATTGCTGGATTTTGATGGTGATGTAGAAAACACATTTTGCAGATCGTTTGTAATGTCTGTGGATGTGTTCGGGGAGGTGCATGATTATCCTTTGGTTGAAAACGGTGAGAATAAGCCCATTACAAATGCAAATAGGAGCGAGTACGTGTCCCGTTCGGTTGACTGGATTTTGAACACCTCTATCGAAAAGCAATACCAGGCGTTGTCTCACGGATTTTTGTCCGTTTGCGGTGGAAATGCATTATCACTGTTTCGCAATGAAGAGCTCGAACTTCTCTGTGTAGGATCTTCTGACATGAATTTTTCTGAACTAGAGCAGATTGTTGAATATGATGGTTGGCTGAAGAGTGACAAAACAGTGATTCACTTTTGGCAAATTGTTAAAGAATGGGACATTGATATGAAGAAGAAGTTTTTATTGTTTCTCACAGGTACCGATAGAGTGCCATGTGGAGGTATGAAGGAAATGAGATTTAAACTCTCAAAAGTAGGTCCTGATACGGGACGGTTCCCCTTTGCACACACTTGTTTCAATCAGCTCTGCATATACGATTGTAAAGACAAAGAACGGCTGAAGAGTATGTTGGAATATGCAATATTGAATTCGGAAGGCTTTGGGATGAAGTAAAGTGCGTGTGTCGAATCCAAGCAAGTGCCACTTTCTTCGTAAACAATATATCTTTGCTTTTGGCTTGTAAATTAAAGGTGGGCGTTGTAGAAATAAGCTGCGAAAAATGACTTGTATGTTTCTCAAACAAAAAATAAAGCTAGGGATGGGTTCTTTACATTAAAGTTTATTTGTGCACCAACTACTTGTAAAACGATATCATGTGAACAGTTTACACAAATAAAGGAATAGTATATTTTCCGAACATTGGCCATTATAGTACTCCATGTAAATATATAGGGAGAACTCTATGAGCAGCTATGTCACATATCTATTGTTAGTCAGAAGATGTATATATAAGGCAAAGGAAAAGACAATTTATAAATTCCTCTTCATGCGCGAGGTCTTATAAAAGCAGGTGCGCACGATAGGCCATGAATGAGCAGCAGCTAGCTACGAATAAAGCTAGCTGAGATATTTATCTCTTCTGTAATGGGATAGCTTTATTTATAGTATCCTCACTGAGACAAATATGGAAATAATTATACTTATATTTCCTTTTTTATTTCCCCCGGAATTTTTATTATTTTTTTCTTTAATTTTTTCTTTTGTACTTATACAGTACAATATAGACACTAATTATTCGACGTGCCATATAATTATTAGTATACGTCTTATACGTCTTCATGACCCAATTCTCAGCTAGTTTACAAATATATGAATTTGACCATATATAATAATGAATGAATGTGTAAGAAGAAATAAAAAAATCCTTAATAAGGAATTCTTAAGGGATAAAAATAAGTACAGAGTGAGGGGGGCGAAGAGAGTATAAAACTTCCGTTGAAATACGAGCAGTTTTGTGCAACACTCATAGAGGTGTTATTGTGTCTTTCGTTTTCCTCTTTTAATTTTAAACCTTTTCGAGGAAGGATACAAGCTAGGAGGTTCAATTCATTTTGTCTGTGAAGGTATTTGTTTTACAACTTCTCGTTTTTGATATACATTGATTTCGTCTGTGAAGGGATTCATTTGGGATTTCCGGGGTGATTTCTATTCTGTTCTTTAACTTTACTCTGTGCGGATTTTAGTTTGTTTTTGATTTTGTTGTTCTTTTTGGTGTTTGGTTTTTCTTTTTTCTTTTTTTCTTTTTTGTCTTTTGTATGTTTGGGCTTTATAATTTAAAGAGTTTGTATTTTGCTGTTTAAAGAGAACTAAACAAGCGAAAAAAAAAGAAAAAGTAATCATGTACGGAAATGAGATTAATCTTGGAAGTTCCGCTGAGGATAAAAGTAATGCAAACACTAAATCGCTTTACAATAGCAACCCAAAGAAACTGATTTTTTCTGAGTCTGCCCATCAACACAAACTGGCCTCACATCCGCCCCCAAATGTTCATCCTCCAAGTTGCAAGAAACAGCAGTTGCACTTTGTCACCCAGAATCACTCAGATGGGTATTTTCAGAAACCGCGCAGTCGAAGCAACAGCGAGGCGAGTCGCACAGCGGCAGCAGCAGCGTTGGCAGCAGAAGGAGGCGGGGTGAAGAGTGGTAGAAACTCCAGGGAGAAGGCCCAGGTAGTGCCAGAGAACCCCGAAGAACAGGTAAATTAAAGAAAGTCGCTAATTAGAAGATAGAGTGTACAAAATGTGAAGGTTAATTAATGCAAAATTACTTTTCCTTGTTTTTACCATTTAGGAAAATACGAGAGGAGGGCAAAAATTGAGGCGAACAAAGTCTGGACAGGGACAGAATTCCAGAGCACCATACAACAAGGGAATGAGTAAACTAAAGAGATCACTTTCCGTGCCTACTCAGTCTGCTGAAAACGATCTCGATGAGCTGTTCGAAAAGGTAAATATCCAACTCTTACTGCAACAGTGGCTGCTAAATGCAAAAAACTGAAGGAAATGAATGCTAACTTATTTGCAACGCTTCTGCTTTATCTTTGTTCGCTGACAACTATAGCACTTGGGAACAATTATGGGAAGCACCCAGCCTCTTCAGGAGCTATCTGCCTCTTTTCTCCCCGAACTTTTCACATTTGACCAAGCATCACCGAGTAGCAACACGAGCCAGAGTATTGAGGATGATCTTTTGACCCCTGCACTACTGGACTCGACTATGGATTGCATTAGCGAGGGGCTAATGGATATGCTGAAAGACTCCCCTGAGAACTGCCTTTTTAGTTCTGACGCCTCGTCCGATGATACACCTCTTGGGCAGTCTCCGTACCCCATTGTGGATCCACTTGTAGTGCATCCACGTGCTGTGATGGTATCTGACTCTGTCATATATGCTGCCAATGAGAAAATCAGAGTATTGTCTAAACATAATTCTAAGGGAGAATTCTTGAATAGCACTCCTTCTAGCGAACTCGTTCTTGGCTATACACCTGTCGAGCTTGAAGCAAAATCTATCTACGATTTTATCCTTCCTGATGATGTTCCGAAACTAAGAGGATTTATTCAAAAGTTGCTGAGCACGAAACAAGGACCTGGCGCGAGTGATTCGGCCACCAATGGAACGGGGTTAGACCTGGTGTGCCGAATGGTGCGTAAAAACAAAGAAGTTGTCTTGGTTCATATGAAAATTGTGCTCCTTTACGGCACCGAGGGTGAGTTTAAGGGAATGGATATTAATTCAGTCATTTGTGGTGTCGATAGCGATTCCTCCTCCTTCGACATTTCGCATTCAGACCGTGACATAGCCACGGCATCAAGCTCTCAAATTTGGACAATCAATCCGAATCTGTACGAAACTAAAAAAAGTGAAAATTCAAAGCCATCCAAAAGCGAAAAGGCGCCAAAAGACCCATTAGCTCCAACTGTAAGTTATTGCCCGTTTATATCTGTCAAATGAGAGTCGTTTTATTTTTTGTTTTGTCGAGTTGTAGTGTTAATTTATGTATTCTTGTTATTTTACACAGAAAAAGAAATCATTCAAGCCATTGCCCCAGAGTGAAGGATGTACTGAGTGCAGAACTAAGCTTAGTCCTGAGTGGAGAAAAGGGCCCATGGGGCCTAAAACGTAAGTGCATATATACAAGGAAAGCTAAAACATGGTTATAGTAGCAAATGTAAAAAACTCACAATGAGAATATTTGTCTTCCTATTTGTTTAGGTTGTGCAATGCCTGTGGCCTTCGCTATTCGAAGAAAATAAAGCAGGCAGAGCAAAAAGCAAAGTTGCTGGCCGCGAGTCAAGGACTGCCGATTCCGGAAACAATCAAAGACGAGAAAGCGGCCAGCAAGCAAGACAAGGCCAATAAGAAAAAAGCACAAAAAGCACAGCTCCAGAGAAATTCGAGTGGAACCTCTTCCATGGATTGGGAAAGCACATCGGATAAAACTGATATGAGTTCAGATCAGTAAAGTAAAACGGCAAAAAGAACAAACGAGGAAACAAAATGTTTTGTGAACACCTTGAAAAACCAGTCACGTGCACAACAAAATAATACACATTATGATTATTACAGTAGTAAAAAACCAATTGTATATCACACCATAATTAAGAAAATAAATTCCGAGTCTTTCGACATCAACCTGGTTGAAGTGATGCTTTTTTTGCTATCCCTTTCCATTCTTCAAAGTAGCTTTTCAGTCCTTGCCTTTCTGGGTAAGATCCAACAGTTGAAATGATATGGGCTGGATTAGTTCGAATAATAAACTCTCGGAGCTCCGAGAAACTTGAATGCTCGCTGTAAGGTACACCATAGCTTGTAATTCGATCGGAAATTACTTTTGATTCAATCGCTCTTAAAGCGCTATCCGCAGAGCCAGAAGAAGTTTGCTTGTACGCCCAACCCGTGGGACGGATGGCAATTATGTTATCAAATGCGCGCTCACATCGTCGAAGAAGAGGAGACAGATGCTTTTGGTTCAGGGAAAACATTGGCATAACATGCACTCTGGCTTTCAGTGGGTCGTCATGGAGTCTCGATAATAGCTCAAAATCTTCGATTAGTTCCAAAATTTTACGCTTTTCCTTCGACACATGGACCTTGCAATTCAAGGCTCTGGCAACGGCCATAAAAACTTTTTCCTTGCCTATCGTATATGTACCAAACACAAATAAGGTCTTTGGTTTTTTCTTTACAATGGCAGTGCACAAGCTAACGCAGTAGGCAACGACTGCCTCTTGCGACGGGAATGTATAGGCAGGCTTACAGTATGTCGTATCCAGATAAATGGTGTCAATTTTCGGCGTGTCACCTAAAGAGAATAACGGGATCTGGTATATGGGCTCGCCTGCCCGAAAATCGCCTGTATGGAGAATATGATGTTGTTGCATTGTGCCATCTGCGCCTTTTCGCGGAATTTTAAAGAGAATGATAGCAGAGCCTGGACAATGATTGGCGTCATAGAATACTACTTCAATATTCCCAATCATGTAAGGGGTGTTATACTCTACAGTGTGGATGTATTTTGGATCCACTCGGAGTTTGTATTTGACCAAATTTCCAGTAGCTTTGGTGCAATGAATCATGCCATAACCAAACGACTTCGAAAGCCCCCCATAGTGATCTGAATGGAAATGAGTTAAAAAATATACCGAGCAGTCTTTGATGGCGCCATATTGAAAGGCGTCTACGCTAAATGGGGTGCCTGGGATAACTTTAAAAGTAGGCATTTGCCTTTTCGAAGAACTAAGCGACCGTTTAGAAGAGTCACTGCTGTCACTACGGGAACCACTTTCAAACTTTTTCGATTTTGCTCCGCCAAATATTGGGAGTGTAGGAGCTTCTTTGCACTTTGGCTTGGCCTGTGCTTTATCTCCCCCCACAAAAGCTGACGTTATAGGGCGAAAGAAGTCGCGCAAATCCCCCCATAGCTTGGGTGGTCGTTGACCAGCAGAGGTTCCCTCAGATTTACCTTCTGATGTGCTACTGACTGTTTTTACCACCTCTTGCTGTGCAATATGCATATTGACCACATCCTCAGCTCGTCCACTACTCCTCCCTACCGCGAGAGCCCTGTGGCTATACCTATAGAAATGTTTCTCTTCCGTGGATACACAATTTAAGGCATCCGGGCATGGTTCTTCTTCCTTTGCTGCAGAAGAGTCTGTAAAAGCCACCATGCACTGTGATACATGTTTCTCCAAGGATTGCGGGTTCCATAATTGGCATACCGGACAATATGCAACGTGTGCGGGGGTCACATCCGCTTCAGAAGATATTGCCACAGCTTCACTAGTAAAAGTGGGAGGCTTATTAATCGGATTAGCGTCTTCCACTTTACTGGCAGGTAATACCACCGGAACAGCGGCACTGTCGGTCGCCTCATTGGCAACCTTTATGTTTTCTTTTCTTTCCGTGTTCGTAGTGGCTTCTTCACTCGCTGGTCCTAGTGCTGCAGTGTTTGACTTTTTACCCTTTCCGAGCGATTTGCTTCTATCAATCTTGCGAAAGGCAGGTGTGTGTTTAAAATCAAAGTCGTCGTCATCGTTGCTATCATTGTTTTCCCCGATATCTGTTCTGAGTCGCTTTTGATTCATTTTTTTTTTGGCCCAGACAAAATATTTCTTCACTACTGAATAGGCGTGTTCATAGAGGGGATGGTGTAACTTGTAATAGGCTGTCGATGTGTACAAATGTGGAGTACAAACAAAAATCAACACACAGAGACAAAAGAAAGAAGAATCTTTGAAAAAAAAAAAAAAAAAAAAAAAAAAAATATGCAAAATTCCAAGGGCAGCAGCAGCCAGCAGTACATGCAGCTAGGTTTAGGGTTACACAGGGTTAGGGTTGTATAGTGAACATTAATAATACATCACTATAGAGAATCCCCATACAAATTTCAAATCCCCCCACGTGCGTCCTGTTTCTTGTTTCAAATAAAAAAACTTCTTTTTCTTTTTTGCTGTTTGTTTTATTGTTTTTATTTATTTTTGTGCGTTTTACTTCTTTCTTTTAGGATTAGTCATTACCGTTTTCTTCTTATTCTTTTTTTTTTTTTTATTTGTTTATTTTGGGTAAATTAGAAATCGATTCGATAATATCAGAAGGCAGTGATGTTGCGAATGTCTATGACTGCAGCTGGTCGCGTGGCGGGAGCGCGAACAGCGGTGGCGGCATCTTGCAGTAGTGAAGCTGGGGTGTCCGCGAGAGGAAGAGTGGCAGTGGGGGTGTGGTGGGAGCAAAAGAGATTCTTTGCGGAAGGAGGCGCAGGAGCCAAAGGGGGGAAGAATAGGAAACCAGCTTACCGCTTCCAGGGTGAGCGCCAGGAAAAGCGAGACCGTTTTGATTATGCACGTGGAGATGAGGTAGGTCATTTGAAACTCAAGCAATACACACCAGATAAAGAGGATGAGGCCTCGTACAAAGTACGAAAGGCAAATAATCATCACCATGGGGTGAAGTATGTGCGGCTGAATCGAGCTCTTCAGGTACAGTTGTATGAGGACTTTGTGAGTAATCCAGAGTATTACACGGTGAAGAAATTGGGTGAGCTGTACGGGTTGAAACAGACTGTCGTGAAGGGACATATCTTGTTGATGAATGAGACTAGAAAATTGCTTGCGAAGGATAATTATAAACCTTTAAGCAAGGAGCAGTATGAGGTTAGGAAGACCATGGACGAAAATGCTAGAAACGATCATAATCTCGTGGACAGGTTTGAGCACCAAACCAAAGTCAGACAGGATAAGCCAGCCTTTATCATGGTGAGCGAAAAACGATTGAAAGAATACTTGAAATACTCCAGCGAGAATGATAGAAAAGCGCTGGAGCAACTGAAAATGGCGGGAATGGAAGAGGAGAGCGAGCAAGACAAGCTGAAGATTGATCACGTTCTTCCCGAAAAAGGTATGATTCGAAAGGATGCATGTGCCACCAACCATCGTTTTGATTTTGCTTTTACGGACATTTCCTCGTTTACAAAGACCAGCAATCGCCGCATTGTAATTCGGGAGAAGGATGGATCCCTCCGACATGCCGGACAGGTTGAAAGAGATATTTCTAAGCATATGTACTTCGGGCCTCACAAACAAAGGCGTATAGGGTTTAATATTCCAAAAGATCACTTGCAAGGTTTTGGAAAACTTAGACCCTACATGTATCAGGAAGATAAATGAGAATAGCTTTATGAGGGGATGCATGTGTGTTGAGCACGCGTTAATGCTTGAAGGCGTTGGGTTGCCATCTGTCTGTTCTTTTTTGGGGGAAATGTAAAGTAAAGAAGTGTGATAAGAAAAGGGAGAATAGAAAAAAAAAAACACCCGAAGCCGGTGCTTTTAAGAAATAAAAGGCAATATTAATACAAGAGCGCCTCTGGTTCTTGATTATTTATTGGCAGTTTCCATGAATTATGAGCCGCTTTCATCATTCTTTTAATGCTTTCGGGCAATAACCCCTCCATTGAATTCGCTGACAGAAGTCTTGATTTGTTTAGCACGATTTCCATTCTTATCCCATGTCTTACCGACATCTTTCGCAAACTTGCGCTTCTTCGCCGGCGTTTTGGGGGCATGCGAGAAAGATGTTGGTGCCTGTGTGAGACCAAAGCTCTTTGCAATATGTCCCATATGTATCCGCTTGATGTGAAAAATGTGTTTCTGGCTCGAAGGAAAAGTAGTGTAGTATTTCAGAAAGGATTGGTATGCACTCACACTCAAATCGAGCATACTTTTGCTTGACTCCTTTTCGTTTGACTCGTCATTGGCATCTTCCTCGGGATTTTCGGGATTTTCAGAATCTTTTGCCTTTGTTTTCCCACTCACAAATCGTTCATATGCCAGCTGAATACAAGTACATTCGTCCTTCCACAAGTCATCAGGGGAGCTTCCCTTTGTTTTTGTGGTTCCAAATGTTTTACGCAGAGCCCCTTCCATATCGTGGGCCTGCAACTGTATCCCCGATTCTGAAAGCACCTTCAGATACTCACTTTCACTGGGCATCAAGAACAGATATGATTCTCCTTTTTGTCCAAGGCGAGCAGTTCTTCCCACACGATGAACGTATGCTTCAATTGAGCTTGGAACATTGTATTGCACAATTACTTCTACTCCCTTGATATCTAGACCACGAGCAGCCACATCTGTACAGAGAAGAACGCTACCATTCAATGAATCAAATTTCTCAAATGATTGCAATCGCTCTGCTTGCGACAAATTTCCATGCAGTTTAAAAAAACTAGTGCCCTCAAACACAGGTGACTCTACATCATCTTCCATATACATACTCTCAGCTGATTTTTTTTCGGCTTTTGTAAAAAGGTCATAATGAAAGTCCACGCTCTCACACGTCGCCATAAAAACAATTGTTTTGGCCGATTTGTTCGCCTTTACCAACGAGGTCAAAGCAACCAATCTAAGCTTCGCCGGAGTCATCATGACGAATTGCTTAAGAGAATTTGGAATCTTGTATTTTTTGGTTTCCTGGTCAACTAGCTCATCAAGCCCGTTTTCTTCTGTTGCTTCAAACAGCTCTTCACCCTTCTTTCCCTCATTTTCTGTTTTCTTGTCATTTTTGGCAATAGCCTCCTGATCTGACGAAACGCGGATGTATTTCGGCGATGTCATTAAGGTCTTTGAAAGGCTATTCACTCTCTCATCAATGGTGGCCGAGAAGAGCAATGTCTGCCGTGCACACGTGGCATGAGACTTTTTGATTTCTTCCATGATTTTCATAACATCTTTTTCAAATCCCATATCCAACAATCGGTCCGCTTCGTCAAATACCAGAAACTCCAACTTGTTGAACCTTAAGTTTCGGGTGGACTCAATATGATCAACCAGGCGCCCAGGAGTGCACACAAGGATATTGATTCCTTTACGAATACGCGCCTTTTCAGACTTTCTCTTCTCCCCACCAATCAGTAGACCAGGCACAATCCAATGAAAGGATAGGAGAATTTTCTCCAAAACGTGAAATATTTGACTAGCCAATTCGCGGGTCGGGGAGAGAATTAAGGCGAACACTCCATCAGTGCGGGTAATTCTACGCTCACACAATCTCCTAATAATCGGAATCAAAAACGCAAGAGTCTTTCCAGACCCCGTTTGGGACTCCACAATACAATCATTCCCCTTCAATATCTCCGGAATGGTTTTTTGCTGCACAGTGGTGAAGGATGAAATGTTAAGTTTGGAAGTAAGACAGTTTACAAGTCGCGGTGTCAGATGCGGAGACGAAGAGAGCAAGTCTTCCGCGAATACAATGTCCTCTTTCTTAGCATCCTTCTTCTCCTTTTTCATAACAGGATTTTTTATCAATGGATTTCCATAAAACAGCGAAGAATTGATTTCTCCCCCTTTCTTTACAATCCCAGTTTGTTCCCCGCCAGTTTCTTTGGCATCCATCGCCAGTCCATCCGTATTATCATCATTTGCCTTCTTCCTTTTCTCTTTCTCACCACTGGGCAGTTGGCCACGGCTGTTATTCCTTTCAGAGTGACCAGTGCTTTGCTTCTTTGGGCGGGCTTCTTGATCACGGAATATCCATGACGAGGCAGACGTCTTCACCAGTTCTGATCCTTTAAGCTCTTTCCCAGAAGCACTTTCCTCCTCACGGCGCTCATCAGCAAGAATACTCGCCTTGAAAGCTGACATTTTCTTTTTCTTGTTGAACTTCCAGATCTTCTTGCCCTTCCCCCCCTTTTTCTTTGCCTTTCCGCTTTCCCCCCCGGTATGATCAAAATCAATATTCATGTGGAAATCTGCGTTCCCCCCCTCCATTTTTTCTGATTAAACAATATATTCCCCGCCCAAGCACGAATAAATCTTCAAGTCAAAGAGGATTTTTTTCTTTCTTCTTTTTTTTTTTCTTCTCAACGCCACACTCCAAACAAAAAAAAACAAAAAAAAAGAAATCACAACAAAAAAATATAGTACGGCCCCCCCAAAAAGTGAAAAATTCAAAATAAATTGTTGGGTGGCCTTGCCGGTGATTATTATTATTATTTTGGTTTCCTCACGTGGAACAGTTTTGTATGGGATTTCCTATAACTAAGGGCGTTTGTATGGGCAAGTCCACCTAGAGTAGGCCCATTCATATAGTACATAGTTATATCCGTGTGAATTATGAAAAGAATATTGTAAAGGGGAATTAGCTAGCTATTGCAGATTGTCTGTGGAGTGTGATTGGTGTGTAGGATTGTAGTGAGGGGAGGGGAGTAACTATCTGTTTGTTGAGGAAGGTGATAATGGTTGATTTGAAAGGCGTTAGAGAGCTGGAGGATGGATACTTCCAATCCAAGAAGAATGCGAATAATGTTGTGGATTTGATTGAGGTGTGTGAGACGGAAAGTGACGAGGTGGTGTATGGAGCGTTGCATTCCCTGCATCGGATATTCACCCAGGCCAATGAGAAGGGTGAGCTGAAGAAGGTATCCGGGAAGGAAAAGAAAGAGGCTGCAGAGGAGAATGGAAAGGGGAGCAAGAAGCTGCAGTTTATGTCTTGGTTCCATGATCGGTATTTGGACTTTTTGAAGACGCTGTTGAAAATGTTTGGGCACCCAGAGCCTACCCTGCAGTTGGCTGCGCTGAAGATTAGCATGGATATGGTGTGGCAGAAAAGCCAGCTCCTGAAAAAACAAGGGGCCAAGCAGCAGTTTGCCAATAGTTTGTACGAGCGCGTGGTAGAGTCTGTACTTTTTGTGGAAAACGAATCGCCAGAGCTGTACGGAAAGTTTGTGGAGTATTTGAGGGAGTACAAAGATTTGCAGTACTTTTTTTGGAAGGATTGTGCGAAGGTGAGCATGGGTGTTTCTGATGGGAGTATGGCAACCGTAAAGACTTGGGTTATTACTACCAATGAAGAAGGGGCGGAAAATAGCGGGGCAATGGATATCAAAGCGAAAAGTGTGCAGACCAAGAGCGTGAAGACATCGAAAAAGATATTTTCTTTGTTGAAGCAATGCTCAATGAAAGACATGGGAGGGCGACTGTTCTTGGAAGCGTCATCGGAATTTGATTCAAAGATGGGAGCGGGAAAGAAGCGAAGGTTTGATGAAATGATGGAAAGCGATGATGATATAGAAAATAGCAACTCGGAACTCTTAAGTGATGTTGTATTGAAAAGGGCATTTAGTGACTGTTGGTTGGGCTTTTTGAGATTGCCCTTGGATACAAATCTGTACAAGCTTATTCTTTTGAACATCCATACTCATGTTCTGCCCTTTCTCAATAAGCCAAACCATTTAATGGATTTTTTAACAGATTCTTACGATGTTGGTGGTGTTGTGAGTTTATTGGCACTGAATGGGCTCTTTATCTTGATAACCAAGCACAACTTAGACTACCCTGATTTTTTCGACAAACTTTACAAGTTGCTTACTCCTGATATTATGTATATGAAGCACCGTGCTAGATTCTTTCATCTGTTGGATATGTTTTTGACATCCACTCATTTGTCCTCGTACGTTGTTGCCTCATTTATCAAAAAGCTTATTAGGATTTCCCTTTCTTCGCCACCACAAGGTGTGTTTATCATCATTCCGTTTGTATATAATCTTCTCAAAAGACATACTTCTTGTATGTTTCTCATCCATAATGCGTCCGCAGAAAATGAGCAAGATACGAGTGACCCATTTGATCCCGATGCCACGGAATTGTCCAAAACGTATGCCCTACAGAGCACCCTCTGGGAACTGAAAGCTTTGAAAAGGCACTATCATCCTGAAATTAGTCGGTTTGTTAATATTTTCGAGAGCCATTTTACGAAACAAGAGTTCCCCATTAATGACTTTCTAGAGCATAGTTATGAGTCTATATTCACCACTGAAATTGACAGAAGACCAAAGGAGGTCCCTTTGGCATTTAAATGCCCAAATTCAATGTGGGGACTGACTGGAATTTCGCGAAGGTAAATTTGACGACAAGGAAAGAAAAATAAAAACATAAAAATGAAGTGCAAGTGCACCACCGAGCCAACGGCTAAAATTGCAATGACCTAAAGGTCGGCTCGCTCGCCATTTTCTTCTTTAGGGTTATAGATAGTAGCACAAATTCCAGGAGCCAATCAGAGGACGCCCTAAAAGTGTATTTAAATTGTCGATCAGTAAGGAGGAATCGCTCGCAAGCTCGCTCGATAAAAACCAACAGACAGACGTACATATATATATAAGACTGCTGTCTACATTCCAAATATGGTAAAATTGTGTGTGATTGGCTCACTTTGATAATTTCACGATTCACACTAACTC
>PDIM01010344.1:64578-96550 GCA_002811675.1 Ichthyosporea sp. XGB-2017a
GGCTGTTGAAGAAAAACAGACTGTTGAAGAAGAACAGTCTGTTCAAGAAGAGCGGGCTGTTGAAGAAGAACAGGTCGTTGAAGAAGAACAAGCTGTTGAAGAAGAACAAGCTGCTGTCGAAGAGGGCATTGAAGAAGAGAGGGCTGTAGAAGAAGAGCAGGTCGTTGACGAAGTGCAAAATGTTGAAAAAGAGCAGGCTATTGAAGAAGACGAGATTGTTGAAGAAAACCTTATTTCTGAAGAACAGGCCAATGCTGAAGATGATACCAATAATAGTGAAAATAACGACAGCAATGTGACTGTAAAAACTCCCGGTAAAAAACGTACAATCCTGCCGGAAGAGATCAAAACTGGGTCAATTTTGAGAAAGAGGTGTGCCAAAATGGAAACCCCCCTTAGATTGGATATTGAGAAAGGCAAGAATTTGACAACAGTGTATAAGAAAATGAAAACGCCTGTCCGACAAGAAATTGTGAAAGGAAAGGAGCTAAAGAAAGTGTATAAGAAAATGAAAACGCCCATGCGACAGGAAATTATGAAAGGAAAGGAGCTAAAGAAAGTGTATAAGAAAATGAACACTCCGGTTCGAAATCAAATCACCAAGGGCACGAAATTGAATAATGTGTACAAGAAGCTTGGTACTCCTGTTCGACAGGAAATAGTCAAAGGCAAAACTCTAAGACCTGTAGCTACCATTAATGAAGAAAGTGAAATGGCTCCAGAGCATGTTCCCGCTGCCGAGGAGGCGAACTTGCCAGAAGAGGGCGCAGCGGATGTTCCTGTAGTGCAAACACAAGTGGCCGAAGACAAAGAAGTTGAGATTGAAGAGAGAAAGGCCGAGACCGAGAAGGTGAAATCTAGGGTTGAAGAGAACGAAGCCATGGTGGAGGAAAAGGAACCCAAAGTGGAGGAGAAGGAGTCCGAACTTGATGAGAAAGAAGCCAGTGTGTATGAGAAAGACTTAGATATTGATGAAGAAGTGGAAAAAGAAGGAACAAAAGAAGTCCGCAGATCATCAAGGAAAAGAAAGACTGTAGATAGTCAAAAGGAGAAGCCAAAGAAGCAGCAGCCCAAAGCCAGAAAGACCTCATCCGAAGCAAAGACCCAAACGAATATTCCTTTAGTCTTAGAGTCAATTCCCGAGGACGAGGAATTGAAGCTCGAAGATGTGGTTCTTCCAAAGCCTAAACGCGGTAAAACGAAAGGAAAGCAACGCAGAGTGATTCATGAAAAAGAAATGGAAGATACTCCAGAAAAAATTGTGCAGAAAAAAACAGTTGATGAGAACCCCAAAGAAACCTCAGTGACTAAAAAAGCGGGGAAAGCTACATGTGGGAGAAGAACAAGAGCACGACGTGTAGAGGAAGCTCCAATGGAAGAAAAGGAGGAGACTGAAGAAGTCAAGCCCAAGCGAAGTACCCGCAAAGCTGTAAAAGAAGTTGAAGAGGTCGAAGATGTTAAGCCCAAGCGAAGCACCCGCAAAGCTGCAAAAGAAGTTGAAGATGTCAAGCCCAAGCGAAGCACCCGCAAAGCGGTGAAAGAAGTTGAGGAGGTTGAAGATGTCAAGCCCAAGCGAATCACTCGCAAAGCGGTGAAAGAAGTTGAGGAGGTTGAAGACGTCAAACCCAAGCGAAGCACTCGCAAAGCGGTGAAAGAAGTTGAGGAGGTTGAAGATGTCAAGCCCAAGCGAAGCACTCGCAAAGCGGCAAAAGAAGTTGAAGAAATTAAGCCCAAGCGAAGCACTCGCAAAGCGTCTAAAGACCTTGAAGAAGTTGAAGAAGTGAAGCCTAAGCGAAGCACTCGCAGGGCCGCTAAGGAAATTGAAGATATTGAAAAGGAGGAGCCTCAGCCAAAGAGAAAGCGAACATCTTCAAATAAGAACGACGTTTCCTCGGACCCCAGCCCTGCCCCAAAGCGAGCCACTCGCACCAGGGCGAAGAAGGATACAAAATCACCTGCTGTCATCACCAGACGTACCCGTTCATCGCGCAAATGAGCACCCATTACTGCATGCACCTTCACACCATCGTTCACCACACCTCACCGCGTCTCACTTGCCCTGCTCAACTTTCACTTCTCCATAACGTCCAGCACCCCCCGCTTTATTAACTTTAATTTTTTTCGCAAAGTACTATATGCTTTTCTTTAACTTGGGGCTACGTAGCACTTGTATTTTTTTAACAAGCGATGTCAAGTTACCCCTGAAGAGAAAGAAAGCAAGCAAAAAAAAAAAAAAACAAAAAAAAACAAAAAAGCCAAAAAAAAAAAAAAAAAAAAAAAAAAAAAAAAAAAAAAAAAACAAAAAAAGACAAAAAGGCAAAAAAAAAGTAGTTCAAGAAACCCCGTTTATTAAACAATAAAACCGACTTTGAATTCCCCCTCCATACTTGACCGAGTCACAAGGAACACACCAAAGAAGAAAAGAAGGGAGCAAGGGGGGACGTATTCATTTAGACACCCGCTGGGGACGAGGAGTAGCTGAGATGGTGAAATTTGGGAAGGAGATTAAGCAAAGTGTCCCTCTGTTGGAGATGAAGCAGGGAGGTGGCTGGTGGGGCATTCTGGGCTGCTGGGGAGCGAGAGAGTCTCTTTGAGCGAGCCCCAAAACACACAGTGAAGCTAGGGAGGTTGGTGTTGGCTGGGAGAACAGTGTTGATGCCGATCACGCAGGCATTGTCTATGTGGCAGTGGCGGTTAACATGGGAGCGGGTCTCGAGGAGGTTATCACAGCCTAATGAAGAGTCCACCAGAGTTGCGCGCACCTCGAGGACATTCCCGTTGCCAATAGTGACCTTCTCCCCGTCTCTACACACCACGAGGCTCCCTTCCTCAAACACATTCCCATCCCCTATCTCGATGCATGCCCCGGGCCCGTCCACGACAAGGGTGGCCAGGGGATGCATCACACAGTTGCGCCCAATCTTGATCTGCCCTGTTCCTCGTAGCACAGCATGTTCGCACACCACACTTCCCTCCCCGATACTCACCCGCGGCCCCGATCCCGATCCCTGGTGTCCTTTAGCAGACATCTCTCTCTCTCTCTGTTTCCCTCTTACAATGAACAGAGACGGATTCAGACCAAAAAAAAATAGACACAAACACAAAAAATAAAAAAATAAAATGTTTGTTTCGGTTTTTGTTCTTTTTTATTTCTCGTTTTCTTGTTTTTCTGTTTGTTTGTCTTTTTTTCTTTTTTTCTCTTTTTTTTCACTTCTTGTTTTTTATTTATTTTTTTTATTAAAGTGTAATCCTCTGGGGTGTCTGTGGTTCAGGTTTTTGGGTGGATTCACGTACAAAGGGGGAACTGTGTATGTGCTGTACAGGAGAAGCGGAAAGAGGGATTCAACCAACCGTTGGAAGCGGACATTGATAGGTATCTCCACCTCCTTTCTTGGTGGTGTGATGAATAAAATGGGGGAGATGCGGGTTGTGGACAATGTGGTGTGCTCGGAGGAGGACAAGAGGAAGTACCGGTACGTGCAGCTGCCCAATGGGATCTGTGCTCTGCTGATCAGCGACCCGGAAACAGACTATGCCTCTGCTGCGGCGGATGTGAATGTGGGGCACTTTGCAGACCCAGAGGATCTCCCTGGACTTGCCCATTTCTGCGAGCACCTTTTGTTTATGGGAACGGAGAAGTTTCCTGGGGAGAATGATTTCTCGCAGTATCTGGCCGAGCATGGCGGGTACAGTAACGCGTACACGTCCACGGAGAACACCAATTACTACTTTGAGGTGACCAAGAACTACTTGGAGCCCACTTTGGATCGGTTCTCGCAGTTTTTTATCGCCCCTTTGTTGAACAAGAATGCACAGGACCGGGAGATACGGGCAGTGAATAATGAGCACGAGAAGAATCTCAAATCAGATCTGTGGCGAATCATGCAGGTGGACCGAAGCACCTCCAGTCCGCGACATCCCATCTCGAAGTTTGGGACGGGGAATCTTGCTACGCTTGAGACGGATGCGAAAAGAGATGTGCATGCAGCACTTGTGGAATACCACCGCAAATACTACTCGGCTAATGTAATGGGAGTAGCGATATTGGGGAAGGAATCACTGGATGAGCTTACCCGCATGTTTGAGGAGAAGTTCAGTACGTGTGCTGATTTGGGCACCAGGTTCAGTATTGCGGAAGAGTACGGGAAAGATGTAAAGCCGTATACAGAAGATGAACTGGCTGTGCGGATTAATGTGCTACCCGTGAAGGATATCCGCCAGCTGACTATGACCTTTATGCTGCCAGATATGCGTAAGATGTACCGGAAGAAGCCCGGCCGTTATCTATCGCATATGTTTGGGCATGAGGGACCAGGGTCTATTCTGTCTGCTTTGAAACGGAGAGGGTGGGGGCATTCCCTTACAAGCGGAGCAGGGCGAAACCAAGAAGGTTACTCGTTGTTTAAAGTCACCGTGGAAGTGACTGAGGAAGGGCTGGATCATATCGATGATATCGTGGAAGTGTTTTTTTCCTTTGTGGATTTAGTGCGAAAGGAGGGCATCAAGGAATGGATATATAGCGAATGTCAAAAGGAAGGTGCGACACAGTTTCGGTTTAAAGACAAAGAAAGACCAACGAATCTTGTGTCATCAGTTGCGTCAAATATTCGCTTGTATGAGGGGGAGAATGTTCTCTCTGCTCCTTGGCTGTTTGAAAAGTATGATCCGGAGCTTATTGCGCATATCCTATCATTTTTTGTTCCCCAGAACATGCGCCTGATCTGTGTGGCGAAGGCATTTGAGCATATGTGTGGGTCCAAAGAAAAATGGTATGGCACAAGCTACAGTATTAGCAAAATAGATAAGAAATTACTGGATAGATGGAGCAGCGCGATGAAAAGCACGGTCAATGATTTGCATATTCCACCAGTTAATGAATTTCTGCCAGAAAAGTTTGATATTTTAGGATGCCGCTCACCAGAAGACGTCAAAGTGTATCCAAAGCTTCTCTCTGGTGAAAGTAATTCTCGTGTGTGGTATAAACTAGATGATACGTTTATGCTTCCAAAGGCTAACCTCTACTTTCGAATCTTATCCCCAATCGCATATGCAGACCCTACAAATTGTGTACTCACCCGTCTGTTCTCCGAGTTGGTTAAAGATTCACTTAATGAGTTTGCGTATAGCGCTGAAATAGCAGGCATTGATTATATGTTGGAGAATTGTATTCAGGGACTCGTGCTTGTGATTAGAGGGTACAACGATAAACTGGAAGTTCTGTTTAGGAAAATTATTGAGCGCCTAACAAATTTCGAATTTACAGAGGATCGATTTGATATTATTAAAGAGCGCGTCGGTCGGAAATTTCGCAACTGGAAAGCAGAATCGTCCTATCATCACGCTGTATATATGACCACTAATATTTTGGATGAGCAGTTGTGGGACCACGAGGAAAAAGCTTTGTGTATTGAAACCATCACCTCTAACACTCTGAGGGAGTTTATTCCAATGCTTCTTATGCGTACGCGGCGAGAGTGTTTGGCTATTGGCAATATATCTGAAGCAGATGCCCTTAAAATGGATGGACTGTTGGGTGATGCTCTTTGTGAAAAATATGGAAACAGTGTTCTCTCTCCCGCTTACAATATGGCTCATCGATTTGTAAAGCTTCCAGTTGGGCAAGCCCTGTACGTGTACAACGAAGATACCCAAAATACGAATGCCGTAGATATGTACTTTACTGTTTGTGGCGTACAGGACATTGTGACTGCTGTTACCCTGGATTTGTTCGCTCAATTGAACAGTGAGCATTGCTTTGATGTTTTGCGCACTCATGAACAACTCGGCTATATGGTCTTTTCGTCTGTGAAGGAGCAAAACGGCATGAAAGGATTCCGAGTGGTGGTGCAATCGGACTCATCGGCGTGTTTCGTTGAGCAGAGGATTAATGCATTCTTGACCAATTTCGAGGTAAGCTGCAGTTGAAAAACTTCGTTATACATTGTATGGTGTATGTTTCACAATGTTTCTCATTATCTAATGTGATTATCTTTTGCATTTTTGTTTGTTTAGTCTTATTTGACCGAAATGAGCTCGGAGGAGTTCTCAAATCACATGACAGCACTTAAAGACCATAAATTGGAAAAAGTAAAAACGTTAACTGAAGAAACGCGCCGTCAATGGCATGAAATAACAGAAGACTCTCTACTGTTCGATCGAGGTAAGCATACCAAAAAGAAAACTGGAAAATACAACCATGATAAGGATAAAAAGACGGAGATGTGTAGACACTAAACTGTAACCTTTTGTTTTCCATGTTCTCTTTTTATTTACAAATGTGAATATATAGTACATATTGAGGTGGGAGCACTGGAAAAGTTGGGAAAAGATGATGTAATGTCGTTCTACAAAAAATACATCCAATCGACCTCGCCAGAATTGCGCAAGCTTGTTATCCGCGTTCACGCGGCAGGAAAGGAAGTTGAAATCACCAAGGAAGACGAGCAAAACTACACAATTATCAGCGACATACGCAAATTCAAAAAGCACTGTGAGCTTTTTCCTTTGACAAGTCGGCTTGCGAATAGTCGATAGAATATTTTTGCAATAAACGGGATTTTTGTTCCTGAAATGAGTTCATGAAAGTAACTAGGTTTTTGCTGTATTGTTTTTGTCTTCGAGATGCCAGTGTATGGGAAAAATAAGTTGAAGACGCCAGTGAAATCCCCTTAAAGAATTGAACGTAAGCCTTAAGACCAAAGTTCACGCCGTGAGGCTCAACACTTTCGACAAAATCTTCAACAGTAAGTTGATCTCTCTGGTCAAGCAGCTTTACACTTTGTAGCATTTTGGTATTTTCCTCCTTCGATTTAGAAGTATCAATAATCTGCAAAAGACGGGTGTCACTCTTGATACGTTTCAGTAGATGAACCAAGAATCGAGATTCAATACTCTCAACCGTTTTGATAAATGCAGCCTTGTACGCTTTGTCATTTGGCCAGCATTTTGAAAGTCGCTTCAGAGCACCCATTAAGTCTTTGGTCACATACTCGTTCTTCTTCTCACCAATTCCCACGCAGCTAATGAGAATGTATTCCATTCCCTTCTCAATGTTCTTTTCCACACCCAGACCGTTAAGATAGCATTCCCCAATGAGTTTTTGAACACTGGCCCCAACTTTTGTCTCCGAAGGATAGTCCAATTTCCAGCCAGGCTTCACCGCTGTTTTGGCGCAATAAAACGCGTCTTCCGTCATCTTTCCAGTCACAAAATACGCCTTTGCGTATAAATATGAAGCCCTCTTTCTAACCTCGAGAGAATCTTTTGCCCCCTCCCAGTAGCTCTGTTGTTGTTTCCCCTTCACGCTCTCCCAGAATGCACGTTCGCTTTCTGGCAAACTGATAATTTCATTTGAGCTTGGTAAATCCCATAAGACCTTCCCGAATGCAGCACTTTCCTTCAGATTCACGGCTTCTATAACTTCATTCAGTAGCAGCGATACTCGCTCACCAATAACTGGGTCTAATACCAAATCACTTTTGTTCCACATATCATCTATTGGAACTACAAATTGCATTCCTTGCTTTGATGAAAACGCCTGTACAAGCAAAGCATCCACTACTACCATTTTCATATCCTTGTCATCAAATGAAGCAGTCATGAATTCATTCACATATTCCTTTCGCTTTCTCTTAATCTTCAGGTACTTTTTCATACAGCTCGCATACACCTGCATCCAGGTAACGCCAGAGGACTGTGATCCATTGGCAATGGTGTCTTCATGGCTGTGATCCACTCGGATCCTGAGAGTTGAGCATGTTGAACGTGACAAGGGTTGTGATGTATGGTTAGTTATAGTGGCATTTTCAGCTGCCCATTGCTCTAGAAGCACACCCATCACAGATGAAGCGCGGGTATATTCTCCCTTTAACCGAAGTCTGTCAACAGCGTTTAATCTAGAGTCTTCCTCGAGGATGATGTTCAGGAAGGATGTATACCCCTGTAACCCCCTTACTATTGTGAATCTTTCCCGCATGGGGACTTTCTTTTGTATGCCTGTTCTCAGCCAGGGCCCGCTCCATACCTGACGGTGAAGATAATCCAGCCACAGCTGTGTGGCACGCTCATCTTTTCCTCCTAAACACTCCTTTACCAAATGATGCTTTGTTTTCGTCACATCCAGAAGCAAATCTAACAATCCCTCAACAATATACAATGACCCCGCGTTTTCACATCTCTCCGGGTATGTCGGCTCGCTATTACTAGTCCAATTATTCAAAATCCTCCTTGCCCACTCACAGTCCCAAAATGCCCGTTTCCGTTTTTCAATGGCGTGGCGAATGTCCTGTTCAAAGATTGCCTTCTTAAGCACCCTCGACGAAGATATCTTCCCGTCCTTATTCCCCTCGAATGGTGCAATGCTCTTCTGTCGGTACTTCCGAGGTTCAATTTCCCCTTCCTTCAGCGCTACGCTGCACCATCCCCTGCACCCGTGTGTAACTCTTTGCCCTACTGGGCCCCTTCTTCCTACAGCGATACAGCCAAGCCTTGGCCCCAGTCCAAGAGGAGGCTTTTCCCCATGAACAACTTGTAGAGGGATGCTGATTCTCCTCGCCCACCCAAGTTTAATCCCTGAAAGCATCCCCATATAGTTATTTATCCGCACACGTTGGTTTTAGATTCCTTCGAAATCCCACAGCACTGCCGCCCCTTCTTTTGCTTTGGTTATGGAGCAGGATGGGGCACCCTTATCTATATTGTATGGTGCACTATACTCCTGCTATATCTTTTTCCCGTGGATTTGGTGGCTGGCTAGCACATCTCTCTCTGTCTGTGCCCCTCTCAGTCTCTCTCGCAGTACAAACTACAAGTACAACACTTCATAGTGAAACACTTTACACTATTGGACAGGGAGGGTTAGGGGGTTATTGATCCACGCGGCCGGGGGGATCCACGCGGGGCCTTGTAATAATACTAATAGTACAGTAATAGAGGTCTAGGGGGGGAGAGAGTTACATGTGCAAGGGAAGGGAACTAGAAGAGAGAGGGATAGAGAGACAGAGAGTCATAACTAATGTGTGTGTGTGTGTGTGTGATTCACTACAGAGAGGAGGGGGAGGAAGTGTGTGTTTATGGTGTGGTGTATATGACTTAAGTGAGTGTGCACAATGTTTAAATCAAAGACATTTGTGAAGAAGACCCGCAAAGGGGGGATTGTGAAAGTAGTGAGAGAGCATTATTTGCGGAATGATGTGTACTGCGGGAGTGAAGTGTGCGAGAAATGTGATAATGATCCAGCTTCGTTAGAGTCTGCCCCCGTGGTCAATAGTAGCGTCTGCTCCTTTCAACACTATATTCTACCCGACACAAACGTATTACTTCACCAGACAGATTTCCTTGAACACAAGGCCATTCGCAACTGTATTATTCTGGAAACTGTCCTGGACGAAGTGAAGAATAGAAGCATATCTGTGTATCGCCGTATCCGAACACTTTGTGGAGATTCGTCCCGCAATTTCTTTGTGTTTTTGAATGAGCACTTTAAGGAAACATATGTGGAAAGGGAAGAGGGAGAAAGTGTCAATGACCGAAATGATCGGGCCATCAGGGAAGCTGTCGCATGGTATAATGAGCATTTTTTGAAACAGGATGCGGCATTGACAGTAGTGTTGCTTAGCAATGATAACGCGAATGTGGAACTGGCCAAAAAGAACAAACTGGCAGTATACAGTGTGAGGGAATACGCTGATTCGCTAACGGACTACCCGGAACTGCAAGACATTGTGAGCGAAGAATTTGAAGAGCAAAAGAACGCGGGCAAGGATTCTGTTTTGTACAAGGAGTATATCAGTGGGGCTGAGATTCAAAGAGGGATTAAAAACCAAAGCCTTTTGCAAGGAACATTCAATGTAGATCGGGACTTTAGCGAAGAAGGAAGCATTATCGCAAAGGGGCAAGATGGGGGTGTGGTGCTTATCTTAGGGCAGGAAAATATGAACAGAGCGATAAAAGGCGATGTTGTTGCTGTTAAGCTACTTCCAAAGTCGGAATGGAAAAGGTCTGGGAGTGGTGAGGAAATGTCAATGACTAAGACAGGTAAAGTCGTGGGTATTGTGAAGAGAAATTGGAGACCTTATTGTGGCGTTTTGTTGAAAAAGGACCATGTTACTTCAGGCAAGTCTGCATCCTGCTTGTTTCTCCCGACAAACCGATGCATTCCTCGTATTAGAATCAGCACTAGACAATATGATGCGTTGGCGGGAATGCGATTAGTGGTTGTGATTGACGCATGGGACAAAATTTCAAAGTACCCAAGAGGTCACTTTGTCAGGAGCTTGGGGCAGGTTGGGGACCGTAATACAGAGAATGAGGTGTTACTGATGGAGCACGATGTACCTTACCAAGCATTTGCGCCAAAGGTTCTGGCTGACCTTCCCGATGAAACGTGGTCATTGACAGACACCGATCTGGCTACCCGTAGAGACCTGCGAGACATTGCGGTGTGCAGTGTGGATCCCCCAGGATGTACAGATATCGACGATGCTTTGCACTGTATTCCCCTTCCAAATGGCAATTTTCAAGTGGGTGTGCATATTGCAGACGTAACACACTTTGTTAAACCAAATACTCACGTAGATTTGGAGGCCGCCAATAGAGGTACAACTGTCTATCTCACGGATAAAAGAATTGATATGCTTCCGGAGATTCTCGGTACAAATTTATGCTCTTTGCGCTCGAAAGTGGATAGGCTTGCCTTTTCTTGCACTTGGGAAATGACATCAGAAGGCGCTATTGTTAGCACTGACTATTTTAAAAGCATAATTCGCTCTCAGGCTTCTTTGACTTATGAAGAGGCTCAATTGCGTATTGATGATCCGAAAGACTCTAGCGAAATTACAATCTCTTTGCGACAATTAGATCGATTGGCCAAAACACTTCGCAGAAAGCGTATGCACAATGGGGCATTGGATTTGGCATCACCTGAGGTTAATTTCAATATCGACTCTGAAACTCATGATCCGGTGGACGTGAAGACGAAAGAATTGCGGTCAACGAATCGTATGGTGGAAGAATTTATGTTGTTGGCGAATATTTCCGTGGCGAAGCGCATTTATGAGCATTTTCCTCAATCCGCGTGCCTTAGAAGGCATCCTTCTCCACCTGTCTCAAATTTCGAGCCTCTTGTGCAGGCGTGTAAGACAGCCGGGTTTAAAATTGATCCATCTACTTCCAAGAATTTGGCTGACTCTCTTGATTTGGCTATAAAGAGGGATACCCCCTATTTCAACGTTCTAGTACGTATTTTGGCAACTCGTTGCATGATGCAAGCCATTTACTTTTCATCCGGTTCTGTTCCTTCAGAGGAATTTAAGCATTATGGGCTAGCTACCCCAATCTACACTCACTTTACGTCTCCAATTCGTCGTTATAGCGATGTTATGGTGCATCGCGAACTTTCTGCTGCAATTGGGTGGGCCGGGGCCGTGGATGATCGACTTTTGAGTGGGGAAAAAGTGTCTGCTTTATGTGATAATCTGAATCATCGCCATCGAATGGCCCAGTATGCTGCCAGAGCATCCGTAAATTTGCATACCCATTTGTATTTCAAAGGCAAGGTGGTCGTGGAAGAGGCTTATGTATTGAAGGTGAAAAAAGATGCTGTAGTTATCATTGTACCCAAGTATGGTTTAGAAGCGCCTTTATTCTTGACAGCCAGCGAAAAAAAGGATGAGGTGGACGAGCTAGCTGATGTACTGCCAGAGGACGTGGATGCTATTGCAGTTAGTGAAGATGCCCAAAGTATTACTGTCCGTGGGCATCGCTTCCAAGTGTTTGATAAAATTGTTGTTCGGATGTCCATCACAGCTGATGATCCTCAAAAGTCTAAGTTGAATATTGAACTCATATCACCCAAGATTGCAGGCATTTCGAAAGACATCGGTGCCAACAAGAAACGTGCCGATGATGTTGACTGTGGCCCTCGCAAAGCGAAAAAAGCAAGGGTAGAAGAAATGCAATAGTAGTCTTAGAGAATCTATGCCGTCATGTACCCAACCACTTCAAATATCAAACAATAAAGCAAAAGTGAAGCTGGGCATTTTATATTCGATGGTGTTGCAACAAAACCCCTTCATTCGCATCAGCTGTGCTGTCAAGTGTTATTGTATAGATATCGATATGAAAGAAGAGGTACCCGGGCTACATTGCCAAGGGATGGAGGTTAAGGTACCGAGGCTATAATAATCACATGGCTACATGTACAGGCTAATCCTTATGTATTGGAAATCCTATACACAAGGAGGTGAAAGAAATAAAATCCCAATGTACATAGCTTATAGGTTGTGTTTCTTATTATTTCTCATTTGCGAGTTTTGGATTTAGGAAGGGGTAGTGTGCTATAGGTGCAGTGTTGAAGAGACTTTGGTGTTGGGTTGTTTGTGTGTGTTATTGCGTGATAAGATCAAGGAAGACCAGAGTCTGAGGGAGATATGAATCGGCAGGTGAAGACGGCCTCGGGAGAGGTGTTGAAGTTGAAGACTTCTTTTAAGCGAGTGAAGGCTTTTGAAGTGCTGTACACAGGGGGAAAGGTGGTGCTGAGTGGGAATGGAAAGTTCCTTGTGTCGCTATGTGGGGAGACTATCAAGATTGTTCATGTAGAGACTGGAGCTGTTATTAAGAAGATTGATGGTGATGGGGACACTTTTACATGCTTTGCATTGAGTGCCGATGATAGCATGCTTGTTACAGCTTCCCGTAATCTCATCATTAAAGTATGGAACATAGAGGGGGATAGCGACAAACCAATAAGGAGCTTCAAGGCTCTGGAGGGACCCATATCTACAATGTGCTTTCATCCATCTGGCACACTGTTGGCGACAGGGTCCAGTGAGGGAACTATTAAGGTGTGGGATGTTAAGCAGGGATACATTACCCATAACTTTGTCGGGTCACAGGGAGTTGTTGGCATGCTTAAGTTTTCGCCTGAAGCATCGAAATTTCTGCTATTCTCAGCGGCTGATATTGATTGTAAAGTTCGAGTGTGGAGTCTTTTGAAGAAGAAGGAGGTTCGTACTCTCTCATCCCATGTTGGAACGATTAGTGATATCGCGTTTAGTGAGAGTGGTTCGGATTTCTACACCGCGGGAAGAGACAATATTATAAATGTCTGGTCTGGGGAGGACTATTCCCTCAAGAAGACAATCCCGGTGTATGAAAGCGTTGAAGGCGTCGAAGTACTTCCCGGCAAATGGAAGAGCAAGTTTGGTTGCAAAAACCAACCAGGTGATGTGTTCATCACTGCGGGTAACAAGGGTCGTTTGAGAATGTGGAGTAGTAGTAGCGGTGAAGTGGTTTATGAAGAACCGCTGATGGATGTCATGCCAGCAATAACTTTGACGCAGATTATTCCTAAACTGCATAAGTTAGTTACTGTGACTTACGATCATAATATCTTGGTGCGTCATTTCGATAATTTTAATTGTCCCAAGCAGATTATTGGATATAATGATGAGATTGTTGACATGAAGTTTGTTGATCCCGAGGACAGGTATGTGGCTATGGCTACAAATTCAGAGCAGCTTCGTTTGGTGGAGCTGGAAACAGGAGACTCTCAACTGATTACCGGACATACGGACATCGCCATTTGTATTGACGTGTTCAAAAAGGGTGAATTGATGGTATCTTCTTCAAAGGACGGAACCGCTCGCATCTGGAGGACTGTAATAACCGATACTGGAAAACTTTCCGTAGTATGTGTTGGAATTTGCAGTGGGCACATTGGCGCGGTTGGGGCCTGTGCAGGAGCTCCTCGTAGTTCCAAGTTTATTGTTACGGGTAGTCAAGATCTTACTGTTAAACTCTGGGATACAAGCACATTGTTGGATCAGGGTGAAGGAGCAAAAGTGCAAAAACTAACAGCCAAGTTCACTCAAAAGGCGCACGATAAAGACATCAATGCTATTGCCATTGCGCCAAACGACTCGTGTTTTGCAACAGGCTCTCAAGACAAAACTGCAAAAATTTGGAATGCATCTGATCTGTCGCTAATGGGTGTTGCAAAAGGGCACAAACGTGGCGTTTGGTGTGTTCAGTTTTCTCCTGTTGATCGAGTATTTGCCACTTCTTCAGGTGACAAAACTATCAAAATTTGGTCCCTGGCGGATTTTAGCTGTCTCAAAACATTTGAGGGCCACACAAACTCGGTTCTGAAATTCGCATTTGTGACCAAAGGAATGCAAATGGTTTCAAGCGGATCTGATGGACTGTGTAAATTGTGGACTGTAAAGACCAACGAGTGTTTGGACACCATGGATGGGCATGTTGATAAGGTTTGGGCATTGTGCGTGGGTGCCAAGGAAGACACAATTGTGTCGGGAGGTGGTGATTCAGTAATTAATGTTTGGAAAGATTTTAGTGAAATAGAAGAAGAGCACAACTATATGGAAGAAGAACTGCGTTTGGAAAGAGAGCAGGACTTGGCTAATGCATGCGCAGTGAAGGATTATGTGAAAGCTATGTCTTTAGCTCTTACTTTGGACAGTCCTGGTAGGTTACTAGCAGTTGTCGGCCAACTGTTGAGCTACTCAAGTGACGCATCCACGCTAGAGGCGGTAGTTCTTTCCCTGAATAAGGGTCAGCTGGCGAAGTGCTTGAAGTACATCCGTGATTGGAACACCAATTCCAAATTCGCACACACTGCACAGTGTCTCTTGCATGCAATTTTTAAGCAGTACCCCGCACAGAAGCTGATCGACTTTTTCAAGCCCACTAAAGAAAGTGTTGTCGAAGATGAGGAAGCACTTGATGAAATCGTATCGCCGGAGGAAGAGAAAGAGAAATCGCTGGAAGGAAATAGCGATAGTATTACTGTAAACATCAAGGAAATTATTGAAGGACTCATCCCTTACACGGAACGTCACCTCGAGAGAAGAAACCGACTTATGCAGGATGTTTCGTTTATTGACTACGTCTGGCAGTCCATGAAAGTAGGGGCCATTAATCCTCTCCAAGAAGATAAAGAGGTAACCTCCTCCACCGAGAAAGAAAAGCCCAAGCGCGCATTGGAAGGTGCGAGTCACATGGAAGCTGAGCGCTCTAAGAAAGTTCGCGTGGAATAAATTAGCCAAGATAAAATAAAAAAGCAAGTGAACACAAAAGTACGACTTCGAGCGAGCGTCTGTCAAAGGATGGCTGACTATTGTAAAGTACAATAATAATAGGTAGAGGTTTTTGAATTTTTGAACTAAGAAAAGGAATTTCTATATATGGTGAAAATAGAAGGTAAAAGGTAAATCCGCGAGTCGCGGATATAAGTAACTTTGTATTACTTGTAGGAGCCATGCTCTATTGTGTTATCCATTTTCCTTACAATTTGTTATACTCTAACTAATAAATCAGCACTGAAAGAGAGAAGGAAGAAAGGAATAATCTTAATGAGTGTATAATTGACCCCTGAGTGGACTGATTGGCGAAGAGTTGGATAAATATCAAAATGTCTAACCTCGGCGATACGACAACTCCTCAAATCTCCGTCGGGGTGGAAGAGCCCTCGATTATGATTGAGGATCTGAATGAAGAAGCTCCCGATCAATATGATTGTATAAATCAATTAGATGAGAAAACAACGGAAACCGAAGAGGAGGCTACCAAGAATCCTAGGGCACTCAAGGTGGGACTTACTCAAATGGTTGAAACCAGCAATGCACTTGGGGGGGGCAGTAGCAAGCGGCGGAGAAGCTCTTGCAGTACATACACCCCATACTTGAGTTATTGCACTGTCGATGGTGAACTTTTCCGCATCAGCAAAATAGTTGGTGAGAATCGATGTTGGGAAGGCAAAAGAATTGATGTTGTACTGGTACATCGAAAATCAGAAAATGATACGCCAAAGCTAAAGAAGCTTCGGCGAGCATTTGAGAAAGCCCTTTGGAATAAGCAATGTGTTATTAAACACACCACCGGCGGTAGAAATGATGAGTTCTGCTTTACCTTGGTGCATATACCGTACCATAGGATGGCCATTGTGGCAGAAAGTCTCAAACTGAAACTTCCACTAAAGAACATGGCGCAAATTAAAGAGCTGACACACACTTCTTCGTTGATGCGTCTAAGCGAAGGATGGAGCGAGTGGTGGCAACGCCAGTTGCAGATATTTAAAAGGGGCATTCCTCTTTACAAATGCGATCCAGAGACATATGCTGGAAGGTTTACTGTAAATATGCAGAACAAATTTGTTGGATATACGTCAACCTGCCCTGAAAATGTTTTCAGTGATGCCCATCGTACGCTCATTGCAAAAGATCTCATTCACAAAACAGGAAGAAAAGAGTGCTCATACCAGTCAGTGATGCAAAAGGGGGCTTACAATTGCAGCTTCCCGTTGCACACAGGGGCACATAGTTCCACAGAAAAAGAGCGGAAGGAGACCAGCGGAATTGGACTCCATTTGCGGGCGGTTCTTTACGATACTTGGGCGACGTATAGAAATATGTTCAAATATCAACCCATTCATCTCATTCGGGAATATTTTGGGGAGAAAACAGCTTTTTACTTTGCATGGATGGGTCATTATGTCACTTGGTTAATATTTCCTTCTTTTGTAGGCCTTATATACCTGTTCTATGGTTTGGGTAAGTAAATTGAAAGTTTTTGATTTTGCTTGTTCCTATCATTTGTTTGCTAACATATTCAAGTCATTCAAAATATAGGAACATACAAAAACGTTTCGTATACTGAAGAAGCGTGTGATCCTTCTTACAATATGCTCTTGTGTCAAACAACCGATGAAAAAATAGCCCCCGATGTGATGGAGACGCTAGACGAACAGTGTGAAGGCATTCAGGCGTCCACCATATTCGACAACGACTTTACTATCGCCTTTTCTGTGTTTATGGCAGTTTGGTCTATTATGTTCATTGCTTCATGGAAAAGGTACAACAGCGAGCTTGCCTTTTACTGGGATGTCCAAGGCATGGAGAAGGTTGACGTCGATAGGGTGCAATATTATGGCACAGTTGAACGCAAAAATCCAGTCACAGGAAAAATGGAGATGAGGTACCCTACAGGGCAACGGACTTTGAAATATTTGTGCTCTTTTGTTACAACACTTACCTTGTGCACTTGTGTAATTATCGTTATGGTTTCTATTATTATATACAAATTGGCAACAATTGAAGACTACTCCGAAGCAAAAAGGGATCACGAGAATGAAGAAGGTCCTCTTATAGCGGCTATCACTGGAGGTATTCTCAATTTGTTTGCCATTTTAATTCTTGGCGTAATCTACAGAAAAGTGGCTGTGGTATTGAATGACTGGGAAAATCATCGAACAGATGCAAAATATGAGGACAGGCTTATTCTGAAACAGTTCCTATTTGAATTTGTCAATTCTTACTCGTCTTTGTTCTATATTGCCTTTTTTAAAGGAAAGTTTACGGGAACGCCTCTGGACCCAAATAAGTTTTTTGGGTATCGTGCAGAGGCGTGTGCACCATACGGTTGCATGGGCGAACTTAGTATCCAGCTTGGTATCATTTTTACAGGAAAGCAAGCCTTCAGATTTGTCAAAGAAGTTCTTGTTCCCTTTTTGCACCGCAAATGGATCATTTACCGGCAGGGCCGGCCAGAAGAAATGAAATGTGAGTGGGAGAAGGATAACTGTCTCTTACCCTACCCAGGTATCTTCCGGGAGTATTTGGATATGTGCCTGCAGTATGGTTACATAATGTTGTTCACAGCAGCATTTCCTGTAGCTCCTCTCATTGCAATATGCACAAATATTCTGGAAATAAGAATAGATGCGTCTCGATACCTTAAATACACTAAGCGACCTGCAGCGATGAGGGCCGAGAACATTGGCCGGTGGCAGTTTATAATAGAGCTTTTGAATAGTGCTAGTATTCTGACAAATGGAGCTATACTTGCATTTACTGCCGATTTTATTCCTCTCCAAGTATGGTTAGATGAAGGAAATCCCGAGAAAATGTACTTTATTGGCAAATACGCATACAGTCAGAAGGGCAATCTGCCAACAGGGCCATATGCACAGTGTTATTATGTTGCTTACAGAGATAGAGATGGGTTCAAAACAAGTAAGTGGTCTTTTCACTTCAATATTTGAAATGTGTCAACTGTTTTCGCTAACGAAATCCTTTTAATTTTGCCTTTTGGAACATATTGTAGAGTTCTTTTATCAAGTTCTCAGTGCTCAATTTGCATTTTTCGTATGTTGGGTTGCTGGAATTTACATTCTGCAAAGAACAATAGCGGCTGCGATACCAAGTCTCCCAAGAAAAGTGCAGTTGGCAATGCGTAAACAAGACTATGAGGCTGGCTTAGCGCTTGAAAGTATTCGGCTTGAAGACGAAGACGAAGACGCTGAGTTCAACAGCGACGAGGAGGAAGCTGGAGGAGGAGAACACAAACCGCAGACAGAGTTAGATATAGATGGGGTCGATTTTGTGACTGGTTCCAATGGTCAGTTGAAAAAAGTATAATAAGTGAAGCAATGGTGCAAAATACCCACATAGCTATGAGATTTGACAATAAACTATACCCCGCGTGCTGCAGTCAACCCCCCATATATTTTCCCCTAAATTACACCCCTCCAGAGTCCAGAGGTCTTCTTTGGGTATTGGTCATTTAATTTGTGTGCAAACGGTAGTGTTTTTTGTTTTGGTGGTTACGGAGAAGTATTGCAATCTTGTGGTTTCTGTGCGTGGGGATCAGATACGCCTCATAGTGAAGGAGAGAGGTGGTGGTTGTTGCTGCCTGTGTGCAGAGGTGGTTTATTCACTTAAGGGTGGGATTGATTGATGTGCGAAGAGTATTTTCGGTGTTCTAGGCATATAGAGTAGCCGTTATGACGAGCAGTCCTTTGTATCGCTTGGTTGACTTGGGATTGCAGCAATGGGCGGGGGAGCGAACGACGTCTTCGTGCTCAAACGACACGTGGTTATTTGTAGGCACAGACAAGGGATCCGTTTATGTATATGATTGCATAGGAGGTGCCTTTCTGTATGGGAGCAAAGAGTGCATGGGGCAAATCGGGGAGGGGGTTTCTTGCATGGCGTGTACACCCGGCGGACTCCTTGTGGTAGGAGGCACACACGGGCATCTGCTCATGATGGACTGGCTGTCGAATGTCCAGGAAGACCTAGGGAATGTCGAGACTTTGAATGGGGAAAGATTGGGGGAATCCATTGGTTTTCTACGCTCGGAAAGTCGTCAAGATGGCTACAGTGAAATTGAGGATTTGGCTTTGTCCCCAGAATTTTCGCTCACTACAGGTTCTTTATTTATTCTATGTAAAGACAATCTTGTTCTGAAGAGAACGCGAAATAAGCTGTTTGGGTTTCGTGATACTGTGATTTTGAAAAATTCAGATATCAAAAAATTTCAAAGAAGCAACAGCTTTGTAGCTGGCGGTAGTTCTTTTACAACAAAACATCTCTCAATGTCAGACGCAGATGCCTTGAATTCGTCCCCAGGCGTGGCACGCAGAAACGTTGCTAGCTTTCCATTAAGTTCCCAGGGGCAGGGGCCCACTGTCCCAGACTGCAGTGCGAGTAGTGAGTCTGTCATAACTAACCCATTTACAGGAGGTCCATTCCAGGGACGTCTTGTGTACGATGAGCCGTATTTGCTGTTTATCGCAGGCAGTGGTGTGTATGTCTACCATGCGCTCAAGGACAGACTGCTAGCTCGAGTAGGTGTGGAAAGCTTGAACAAGACAGCCTTTGGGGATGGGATCAATTCACAACAAATAGAAGCAGACATTAGTGGGATGAAAGACATGGCTGGCTCATTCGTCTTTTCGTCGCACCACGTTGTTTACACTGAAGCCTTTTTGATTGTAAAAAGCTTCCATTTTTTGTTTTTTTGTGAGCACAGATTTTTCACCCAGGAAAAAGTGACCGAAAGTGTTCCTCTGCGTCTCATAAAGAGCTTTAAGTTTTCGAGCCCAATTTTGTGCATGTCTTTGCTGAGTAAATGTTGTCTGCTTCTTGTTTTTGAAAGTATTCCCCAAACGAATGTTGGCTCTGAAGGCGAAGAAGATGCGAACATTTCTTTCGAATATCAAGTCGCCTTTTTTGATTTGAATTGCATGAAGCTAATTGACTTGTTAAGTATACCGAAGTCTCAAAGCCGAATGGTTGGGATTGTTGCTCCATCGTTGTATTCTAGTGGTCAGCTAGAAAAGGAGGGATATTGCGAGTCCAGTATGTCCAAATCGTTACGATTGTACTCCCTTGCTAAAATCTTGTCAGGGAACCAATTGCCACCCGCAATGGCAAAGATTCCTAACTTCAATGAGCTTAGCAGCGATACTATTCCGACTTCCAGCATTGGCTCCGCGGGATCAATTTGGGGTTCTCAAACTCCATCTCACAAAGATTCTTCAATGGATCATGTTATTTTACTTTTCGAGCACAAAGCGTATAGTTTAAGACCTTTACATAATTCCGAGCACGCCTTTTGGTACATAGCAAAGCAGCGTTTCGCAGATGCACTTGTAGTGTGCGGGAAGAGTGCTAAAGTTAAAGAGTCACTGGAAGTGGCACATGAGAGCGCGTGTGTTCAATGGGAACAAGGCCACTTGTATGGGGGCGTTCAAATCTGGGTCGAAAGTGTTCTTCCATACTGTGCACCGTCATTTTGGGTGGCTTTGTCTGATATGCTTTCTTCAGTGGATAAATTGTACTTACTGGAGCCATTTTTGCCTTTCTCGGACAGACATCTTCTCCCAGAGACCACATATACAGAACTATTACTCTCCTATTTAAAATCAAATGCATATATTACCCTTCTTGACTGTATATTGCGTTGGCCAGTGGTTTACAATGTTTCTGTTCTTATTTCTGCCATTGCATCACGCTCTATCAATGTACTGATAGAGGCATGTGAAACAAAGTCAATGTTTGAGTGTATATTTCAATGTAAAATAGAGTCCTTTATTAAGGAAAGTAGGGACTCCATGGAGTTCAATATTTTAGGTTTTGTCAAGGGCATTGCAAAATACTCTGTATTTCTTAAGGAATTTTCCCAGAGTGAAAACCTACCAAAGATATGCAACGTGACTCCCCTCTTTTTTGCTCTTTATAAGCTCCTGGATTACAGTAATTGTCAATTGGAGGCCTGTCACATTTTATGTGGGGTATATACCTTGTACAAAGTGCGCCTGAGCTGTCCATTCAGCAAATATGAAGTCAGCAAGGATGCGTGTCCCCCTCACTTTGTATTAACAGGTAGGGAAGAGATTTGTGATTCAGATCACGTGAAGTTAAAATACATGAAGCTGTGCCCACCCCATCCTCTTTCGTACGCGATTTCTCATAGAATAGTAGAAAAAATATTCGGTGACTACAACTTTACGAACGCTGATGGAGGTGAGTTACAGGTGCCATCAAGTTCAACTAGTTTGGTGTGCAGTGCTGTGGCTGAACAGTTTGAAGTTCCCATTTGTGTGCGCTTTTATGCAGCTTGTGGCTACGAAAATCCCGAGGATAGCAACAAGTTTGGTTATGTTCTTTTTTCATTGCTATTCAGATTGGACGTTCAAAAAATTCTTGATCTATTGGCGAAATCCAAAATATCGTGCGCTTCGGTAAGTGTTTGTGTTTTGTGAAGTGTACTGAAATGTTGATGGAGCGAGGCACCGGTTTCTGATTGTAAATTTGAATTTAAAGATTACCCGTAAGCTCATTAAGGAGCTTATTCTTCTCCCCCAAAATGGATGCCTAGTGACGCTTGAATCTTGCAATGCCGACTTGAAGAAGGGGTTGCAGGAGCCAAATGGGGAATGGGTGGCTGATATATTACTTCGTTTATGCCAAGAAAGTCCTTTCTTTGCAACAAAGTCCGTTATTGAAGGGCTAAGAGATGAGCCATTAGCACAAATGAAGTCCGATTTGATAAAACGCTTCCTTAGTCAACGGGCATTAAAGTTCCAAGCCAAAGACGTATAACTTTGTATTTTGAATGGGTTAATTGCCAATTGACGGGTTGACCAATGCAGTTGGGTCTCTAAACGTCTATCGAGTGTTTCAAGTTGTATGTTTTGTGCAATAGTCAGCGACATGTGGTTTTCTAAAGCATTTTGCATACAACAGTGATGTATGAAGAATAAAAGTACACGAAATTGGGAAGGTAGCCAGGTGATGCTCCGGTAAATAGTTGGTGAAGTTTTAGCTTTTATTTGATCTCGTGATCATTCATTCCAACAGCTTTCGATAAATCGGGCAGAGGTTGATCAAAGCCATCGCTTCCTGTTAACCAATACGTTGTCATCTCCCCTTTGCCCTTTACTTGCAAAACACCACGCTCAGTAATGTAGTAACCCCCAAGTTTAGTCAAAACACTTTGAGTGGCTGAGGACATGTGGATACGTAACGCTAATCCTGCAGACTCCATCCGAGAAGCTGTATTAACAGTATCTCCAAATAGACAATAGCGCGGCATTTTGAGACCTACAACCCCTGCCACACACGGTCCGCTATGCATTCCGATGCGTAGCTGTAGCTGCGAGCCGGGGATATGGCGAATACAAAAGGACCCGATAGCGGAGAGAAGACTTAGCGACATGTTTGCAATTTCCCCTGCATGCCTGTCACCATTGCGGATTGGTAACCCCGAAACAACCATATAAGCATCCCCAATGGTTTCTACCTTGTACACGTCAAAATCATCTATTATAGAGTCAAAGCATGTGTAAAGGTCATTTAGAAGAGCCACCACTATTACCAAATACAAAAGAGAGAAAATCCAGAAAGACCACTGTTAGCACCTCTTTTACTTGGAACTTGGAATTTTGTTACAAAAAACTTACCCTCTAACGGTGAAGAGCTTCCAGCTATGCTGGTAAAGCCCACTATATCGCTGAAAAATATTGTTACACATTCAAATGTTTCTGGTTCAACGCATTCACCCCGCTTCAACTGTTCCGAGATAGATTTCGGTAGCATTCGACCCAGTAACTCATCAGTTCTTTCGAGAAGCTCCTTTGTCAGCTCCTTTTCGGCCATTAAATCTTTTGTTCTCTCTTGCACCAGTCCTTCGAGATTTTTAGCATAGGACTCTAACATTGATGCCATCTTGTCCATTATATCCACATTTCGGTCGGGATTAGCCTTTTTGAGATTGCTGACAAGCCATGAGAATGCTGGACGCTCGTGCGGATTCACACACACGCATCTCTGTAAGATATTGGAAATGCTCTTAGGGAAGTTGCTTACCCGATTTTGGTCTACACAAGGTGACAATTGATTTTTCATTACACGTGATACAATTTCGATGGGCTCCATATTAACACTAGCGAAAGGATAGTCCCTGTTAATGAGTTCACTCAAGATAATACCAAAGCTGTATACATCCCCTTCAATGCTACCACTGGACTGGTCGCACCCCACTATTATTCCATCTTCATTTTCCTTCAAATGCTCTGGCGCTGTCCATAAAAGAGCATCGTAGTGACGATACGTATTGAGGTCCTCTGACTCTTCGTTTACCCATCTTTTCAATGAGCGCCAACCAAAACCTGATATTTTTAGATTCCATCTACTATCCACAAGGCAGTTTGTTGATTTCAAATTTCCATGGTATCCAAAATATGTGGATGAGATATACTTCATGCCCTGAGCCAAATCTGTAAGGAGAGAAAACTTGAACATCCAACCCAGCTGAATAGACACTGCTATAATTATGTCCGATATACTTCCTTTGTCGTAGTATCCCAATAATACAGCAACATTTGGCGGGTCAATACAAGCTCCAACAAATTCGGCAATGTTCGGATGGTGAATATCAATGCGCTTCTTCATCTCAACAAGTAAAAAGCGGTCAATTTCTATATTTGAAATATTTTCCAAGAGATTCACAGCACATTTGCGCTCGTGATACGTTCCATGAAGAATGAATGCTGTGTTTCGGTTTCTCCCAGAAGCAAAGGAATGTCTAGGTTCAGAATTTTCACTTTCAAACGAAATAATTGATTTAGAGCCGGCTTTCATTTCGTCATCAAACACAATGTCATCGTAATGTACACGCCATACCATATTATTTAGTTCACGTTCACGTTGCTTTTTTTTAATAATAACCCAAACGACTAAAAAGGCGATCATAAGAGCCCCAGCTCCAGCAATTCCGGCTATAATGGCAGGGTTAGAGAACAAAGAATGCGAAGAAGATGGCTGGCCTTGAATTTCGGACATGGGATACATTAAACGAAGGTCCTTAACTAATCCACTGGAAAGAAAGCCTCCAAAGATCAATAAAGAGCTCAGGTTGAAATAAGCACACATATCGAAGGCTGGAATAATATCATACTTGCAAGGGGTGGTGGTGCTGTTTGACGCATCAAATAATACCATATCGAAAGAATGTAAACCCTGGGGCATAGAGGTGGCTTCATCTGGTGCCCATGAATTCTTTCTTATATTGTAAACAAAAGCTTTGGCTGAAGTAGCAGAGCTATTTTTTCCTCCAAGGACCAAAAGGCGACGACGGTCGATCGCATATATGCGATGCCTACTCAAACCGGGGGGGGCTCCAGCGGAGACACCAGAGGGTAAAGCCGTGAATGTTCTTGTGACTGTATTAATGCGATAAAAAGAACTTTCGATTCCAGTAAGCGTCTCCCCTCCGTGTAAATATATAATGCCTGGGTAAGTCACCTGATCTGGGTCGGCCACCATTGCACAGGATCGCATTTGAGGTAGCCCAGCGCCAGTGTATGAAATGGCAGACCAAGTGTTTGTCGAAGAATCGTACTTGTAGAAGTCATTTTTCAAGGCCAAAGAAGAATCAAACCCCCCAAATACAAAGAGATAATTGGCGATGGAACAGTAGCACATAGAGTGGCGAGCCGATGGCGTGGTGCCCGACGGATTTAATTGTGTCCATACACCGGTGCTGGTACTGTATCGCCACAAATCATTTCTTGCCGAATTGCTTGTTGCTTGGCCTCCAAAGATGTACATATCACTTCCAAACATAAACGTAGCATGAAAAGCTCTCACCGGAGGTGCTCCAGGTGACGTTTCGTTGTACAATAGTGACCATGACTGCTGGTTGTAATCTAGCTGATATAGATTTCCTGTTTGGCCGTTCGCGTCTTGTCCCCCGTAAAGAAAAAACTTGTTACTGCTGGGAATGGTTTCAAAGGAATGTCCTGCAAGAGGGGGAGGATTGGTGCCAATAAGCTGTAATATATTGTACACGTTAGTGGCGTTTGATAAAGTAGTGGCAAGATGGCCCGTGCCTCTGTCAACGTTTGTGCTTATCAGCTGAGACTTTAGTTGCGAGAACAAATGGTCAATGACAAAGGATGTCGGTTTTTGTGTTACTTTAGGGCATGGATCATCTGTTATTTCGGTAAACAAAGCTAACTCTTGCAATTTGTTGCATGCTAAAGTGTCATGGCAGGGAGCGAGCCCCACACCATCAACAGCGGCATCTATTAATTTGTTCCCCCCTTCGAAAGTCCCAGAGAAGCGATCTTTGAGTGATATTTCAACAGCCACATTTATATTCTTTAGAGCACTGCTAAGGATGTATCCTGAGTATGACTTTTGAGAATTAGTTGTAGCATCGAAAAAAGTTGTTTTCCATTCATCAACGTCCACACCAACCACCCAAGTCTTTGAATTCTTTGCTGCACTCTCAATTGCCCCCGATCCCATTCCACCGCCGACCCCGAAGATAACATCTGCGGAGTTCGCAACGGTGCGAACTGCCGCCTGTTCCCCAAGCGTGGCATCAACAAAGCTTGGCACATATTCCCCGGCCACGCGACACTCTGGACAGGCGGCATAAACACCCATCACATATCCATTTACAAATTTCCTGACAGCAGGAACAGGAATTCCCCCAATGACCCCAACAACTTTAGTGCTGGTTACCAGACCCGCAGTTACACCCGCAAGAAACCCTGCCTCATCTTCAGCAAAGATGAGACCTTGTATGTTAGCGGTGGAGGCAGTCCCATCAACAATAGAAAAGGTCTTAGATGAAAAGCGAGTGGCCGCTTCGTTGGTGATTTCCTCCCAAGCAAATCCAAGAGTTATAATGTGATCCACCGAAGAATCACTGGCAATAGAATCAATAACTCCGACGGCTGGGTTGAGAACTTGGTACAAGCACGTGGCCGCGCCTGAACCAGACCCATTTAGTTTATCAAAGAAGGCAATGCAGCCATCCATGGCCAATTGCCCGTACCCAATAACGATCCCATTGGACTGCAATGGGGTATTTCCAATAATCACCACCTTGACAGCCCCACAATGGAACGGGATATTGATGATGAAGAAGAAGAGAAGCAGGAATGTTTTACCCAATCCCATAGTTTTTAAATATGCCTACTTAAACCTTAAATATCACTTTTATGCTTTGTGTCAGATTCCGGGACCCACATCATTGAAAAGCAAGGAAGCTGGGAAGGTCGATCAGACGAACAGTGAGGGTGCTTTTGAATCTAACTGTTACAGAAGAAGTTCACGTCCGTGTAAAGAGGGGCAAGGCAAGGGGGATTTATTATATCATTTATTATATCCTATGAACGAGTGAGCGGGACTTGGGTGAGGGAGCGTGAGGTTTGATAACATAAACAATATAAAGCCAGCATAGTGCAATAAAGGGTTGTTAATTTTATTATTATTTCTTGGATAAAAATAGCACCCTCGCCATCCTAATAAGGGAATAGCTGTTTTAAAGGCATGCGGTGCACAGCACGTTGCTGCCCCAACTGCAGCAGTGGGCTGTGAAATTAAAAGCTTTTATAATAGGGTTTTAGAAGTTTAAGGAGTTATTAGACCTGATATTAGTCTGTACACATATGCATACAACAAGGAAGAACTCGGTCACATGTACAACTGTCACATCACCCTAAAACAGCTCACCTAAAATATCCGCGGTTTTCGGGCCCATCGAAGGTCAAAGGAGCTATCTTCCGCTAGAAGCCTAGCTACTCGAAGCCTAGTTACTCACGTCCCTATTTCCCGAAGCTACACATGGTACAGTCGTCTCTCATAGAAGAGACTGCACTGTCCCCTTGGTGGTTTCCTTGCGCAATCCAGGTTAGAGTTGGCCCCCATATTGTCCCCGGTTAAATACAGTGGGCATAAGTCCTTTCGAATCTTGTCGTAAGGTAAAATTGGGATTTACACAATGTTCCAAGCAGAAGTCTACTCGTGTCCCACTTCTGCGAGATGATGTGCTGGAATTCACTTTCGAGCCTTTGCCATTGCCATCTTTTATTTTTTTTTCTTGTCTTTCGAATCTCATTGTGCCACTAAAAAGGGATAAAGACAAAGCAATAAAAGAAAACTCACACAAAGAATAAATAGATCCATGTGATGATGAACATAGCATAGTTTCACATCTTGGCTTTGGTAGCACAACATCAAACAACAAATACACCATTCAATTCTCGTACTTTGACATCTCTCTCCTCACCAAATCAGCACACGAAGTAGATCCTTTAACGAACTCTGACGACATATCTTCTAATTGAGAATATGCCTTTGCATCGGCCACTAGGGCCGCGATTGCACCTTCTACCATTTCTGTGACTGTTCTCTTTTCCTTCCAGTCATTCACTGCATCTTGCACGGCTTGCTGACACTTCTCCTGCGGGGTGGCTTCCACTGCCTTTCCTACATGTCTCAAAAGCTCTTCGAGTTGGGTGAAGGGATTTATCTCCTTCTTCTTATCCCCTGCTGTGGCTCCGTCTGTAACTGGTGCCGGGTTAACAGGAAGGGGCGAAGGAAGGGGGTCTGCGCTACTCTCCGGGACTGGGAGGCCTTGGACAGAGCTAAGGGTGACGAGAATAACTACCAGAGATATTCCCACAAGGGCATAATTAAGAGAGGGGCTTTTCATTGTTGTAGAATTGAATAAATATATCTTTGGGGTGGTGTTTGCTTCCATGCTCTCCTTGGGTATCTCAATTCCGATGGTGAACCTTTCCTTGCCTATCAATTGCAACTCAAGATTCTGAATTAAAAATAGTTTTCTATTTTTTCTATTTTTTCTTTATTTCTTTTATTTTTTCCCTCGATTTTTTCCTCGCCTGTAGGCTGTAACTACAGTCTACAGTAGCTAGCGGCTGCCGCCTGCCGGACCACCGGCGTCCGGCTGGCGGCTCTAGCCTGCTACTGATGAGTGCTGGAGGCTGGAAATTGGAATTTCGAATTCTGGTTACGGTCAGGACTCAGGCGTCCCCGACTCCCGAGGCCCGAGCGTCCCGCGTCGGCGTCAGCCGCCGGCCCGCCTCCCACCGCAGCAGGCCACAGCCCACAGTAGTCAGTACCCTAGAGTGAGTAGAGTCCCTACTCTGGTCTCTGGAGTATGGAGTCTGCAGGCTGCAGCTGAGTGCTGAGTGCTGAGATTCTGGCACAGTTCGAATTATTTCTCGATATATAAATCGCTTCCTGGAATCCTCTCTAGTCACTATAAGGGCTAGGGTATTAATAGCCCTACCTGAGTTTGCACCCTGCAGCCTGCATGTCTCCAAGAAATAAGGAACACGCTAAAAAAGCAGTTAAAAAACTTATTAACAAACATAGGTTCATCGCACGGATTCATTCATGAAATATAGTAAGTGATATAGCAGTAGATAGATTACTTTTTATGTTTTAATGTTACAACTCACAGTGTTGCTACCAGAGGCTACTTGAAAAAAACCCCAATCGACATCCCGTGCACCTTTCGTATAAGTGCGGGGTGTCTTTACCTTGTTCTTCGACCTTTGTTGGTCTTTGTTGCTTGTTTTACGGCCAATTTACTCTTCATATAGGGCTCAGAGTCCAGTCAGACACACAAGTCGTACACACAAGATACCTGACAAGATAGGGAAAATACGTTTACAGTAGAGGGCAAGTAATTCACTTTCATTTTATTTTTTCTTTTTGCTGCCCCTCTCCCCTGTTTGGATTAACTACATGAAGTAGGATGTGAATCAATATGAATAATTACGAGTAATTTGCCTTCGCAATCACCAACAGATCGACTTCCGACTTCCAAGTTCCAGCCTCCAATCTCCAGCCTCAGTCGCCGGAGACCAAAGGGTAGGGAGCCGAGGCCGAGGCCCGAGGGAGGACCGAGGAGCGGAGGAATGGCGAGTGTGTACAGAAATATTGCCCAAAATAGTTGAATTCATATTCTCATTGACCACTGGTTTAGAAATTAGCAGGGTGCAGAGTGTAGACTGCAGAGAGACGAGTGTACAGTTTACACAGTTGACAGTGCACTCTACACAATTCACAACTCCTTTCTGTTCTTCACGTTTTTCAACTTTGTCTCACAGGGAGCGCGCTGCTTTTCCTTCGGCTTTTCCTTTTCGTTCTTTCCAAGTCCTTCACATTTTGCTCTCTAAAGAATTCTGGGGTTTACTTTTATTTTCCTTTAGTTGGCTGATTCATATCAAAGTGCAAACCTGATTATTAACTAGTCCATAAGGATCTCTATCAGAACTTGTTTGTACATGTTCACAGCTCCGGTTCACAGAGGCCCTCAAAGCCAAGGTGTTCCCAAAGTTAATGTTACCGTTTTAGTTTATCTTTATCTTTCGCACCTTTCTTTTTATTTCTGTTGTGCAAGTCTTTCTTCTGACCGCTTGCACCGCCCCACCCCCCCCTTCTCATTATTTACTGTTTTTTTTGCGATTGATCACAGTACTAAGTACTGTAATAACACCTATTCATTGAATTAATTACCAAAAACAAAAAATAAATGTTGTTACTTGTTCGCGAGGAAGTTGTTTGTTTGGGCCATCTGTGCAGTCAAGTATCAGTCTAGTACTTATCAAGTACTGGTCAATTATGAAGTATCCTGCTACAGTTATTATAAGCGAGGATTATAAGCTACTGTAATTAAGTGCTAGAGCCTAGAAAAGGGCGGCTCGCTCGCAAATCGCAATTTTCTTCCTTAGGGTTACGTCACCTGTGCGGTGGCCGGGAGCTTATAATACTTCATAGCTTTTATAATAGGACTGGTCAGGTAAAGGCCCGAGGGTCAGGTATGAGGTAAGTGGTAACGCTCGCAAGTTCGCTATTATTGTCGTAGTCGACACACGCCTGCATCTTTTGTTTCTTTTGTTGTTTGTTTGGGCCATCTGTTGTTTGTTTTGGCCACTGTTGTTTTGGCCACTGTTGTTTGTTTTGGCCACTGTTGTTTTGGCCACTGTTGTTTGTTTTGGGCCATCAGTACACGCCGTGCACGGTACGGCACGTCGGCGGTCACAACTCCTCACATCACGCACTGTGCTGCCATCTGCTTCAGTTTTTTGGCCGTGGCTTATAGGCCAACTTTTATGCGCAAGTACATCTGCTGAGGGCATGGGCATATTTGAACATTTCAGAGTCATATATACACTGTATAATATAGCACGGGGCAGCTTCAGCACTTTTTTGAGGTGTCCCTTTTGAGCATATATTTATTTCCTACATCTCCCCACGCAGCCATTTATAACCTTGAGTACAGTACGTCCCTATAGGCCATAGCACCTTGTCCTCTGTGTGCTTTTGCGAATTGCGCTTCTACGCTGTATGCGATTTTTTTGTTCCGTTTTAATCTACCTATTGCGTATTGGTGTAAGTTGGGTTCTCTTCGGAAGACTGTACTGCGCTAGAGATCCGCCCATTGTAATATAGATCGAGAGAATACGGAAAGAATCGCCTGGAAAGAAGTTCCAAGGGGTTTGCGACTGCGCTGAAATCGCTTCAGCTCATCTTTGTTTAGCCCGTTTGAATTGGTATGAAGGTCTCTTGTTTTTTTTTGTTCAATCTACCAGTTGGATTTGAGCTGTTTCGTTGATCTTTGGGTTTTGAACTTTTGATCTCGTTTGTGTTTTTGTGTTTTTTTTAAAGATTTTATCTATTTCCGTCTAGTATTTCGCTCTTTGTTTTGACTGTGTAATCTTTGAAATTGTCAGTACGTATTTTTCTGGAATTATTAGTTTTAAAACACAATTGATTTAACGTCTAAAAATACTGAACAAAAAAAAAGAGAAAATGAGTGAAGACAGTATCACCTACGTGGAACCCCGAATCTTTTCGGGGGCAAAGGTGTTTAAACCTGTTACAGTTTTAACTGAAGGAAAAATCCTTAGCCGTAGCACTCCTATCACTTCCGAAGGAAAGACAGAAAAGAGCGGGAACTTACCAGTTTGTGTGTTTAAAGTTGATTCTGAAGCAGGGTTTTACCCTGAAGGAGAATTGGACAGAGAAGTTGTTCCCATAGATGTCAGTATTTTGAAAGCTACGAATCGCAAGGCAACAAAAGCCATTGCGGTTCGTGTTGCCAAGGAGGGAGAAGGTTAGTATACAAAATTCTATGTTCAAGGATAGTGCGACCTCTTTAACGCCTTTTTTCTTATTGTGGTTTTGTTTTCTGAACTAAAGGAAACAGCAACGTTAAAAAGCCGGCAATCAAAAGGCAGATTTTGGATAAGGCGACACAGCAATTTCTGAAAAAGTGGTTATTTAGAAATAAGGACAATCCGTATATGGGAGAAGATGAAAAGCTTGCTCTCTCAAAGAAAACAGGAATGTCCTTTGCAAAACTTAACAATTGGTTTGTGAATGCCCGTCGTCGACTTCTATGTAAGCGCGTCACCGGCAATTCCAAAACAGAGTATGTTATAAACCCACCAAAGCGCAGTGGCCCACTTTACTCAAGACCAATTGATTCTGATTCTGGCAATGAGCACTTAGAGACTAAATCATAGCTTCCCTTCTTCCCTTCCCACTTGAAGTTTCGAGCTTTTTGACATAGAATATCAAATACGACCTCAAAGTGAGTCGCCCAGGCCTAGATTCGCGCTCTCATGTGTTTAAAGCATTTATAGGGGCTTGTTCACTAAATAAAAGTCGATTTTAAACTTAGATTCACTCTTCAAGTTCACGACTCTCTTACTTCTGACACTAGCTTTCTCTTCCGAGTCTGCTAATGTACTTTTTATTTTATATTTCTAAAAGAAGAAATATTTGCAGAACATAAATAAAGTCCCATTATTTAAGTTTAATTTCTATTTATAGTA
>PDIM01010345.1:16725-28337 GCA_002811675.1 Ichthyosporea sp. XGB-2017a
AATATTCCTTGTCCCAATCCTTAAATTACCCTGAAAGTGACATGTTAAGCGGGGGTGGGGTGGGGGGGGGGGAGAGAGGGGTAATCTGTACAGCCATAGAAAAAACGAAACTGTAATGAGTAGATGAAAAGTGCAAAGAAGTTTTGTGCGAGTAAGCTTTTTTAAAAGGTCAGTTTATGTGATCGATGGCGCTGAATGCACTCGCGCTTTGTCCAAATAAATAGGTATAAATAGTTTGTTTAATTTAAATATGGAGTGAATGGAACATTACAGGGGCTAGAACACAAGCATAAAAGCCCACAAAGATATATGTAACAAATTTAGCTGGATTATCTACATTGATATAGAACCCTTGAGGGATCTTGAAATGAGCTTTGACTTCATCTATGATTTCACCACGGTCATATTGGATGCTTGTCCTTTTTTTGTCACCCTTGATAACTTCTTCAGCAGATGATCGGCGGCGAATTGAGCGAAAGTGGGTAAATGACTGCTGTGCCTTAACATCCTTCGTACGCATATCAACAGTTTCCACACCAAGGCCTGTCAATAAATTCAAAACAAAAAGTTTGGCAATGGCCTTCACAACAACTTGAAGAATGCCAATTCCAACAATACCAAGAAGCATTCGGGCAATGCACAAAAAGAACCAGCCATTTGCAGCATCGAATGCCTCTGCATCGCCTCGAAGAACAAAGCTTTCAAAATAAGCCTTGGGTGTAAAAGCAAAGGCCGAGAAATTAGCACGACCAATTGCAAAACCTACGCTAATCCCGAATCCGGCAAGAGTATCCCCAAACGAAGTTGTCGGTGGGATGGGATTAGGATGGATAAACACCAATACCATAGATATACACACAACCCACAAAGTAGAATTAGCGTCAAATTTCAAAAACTCATCGATCCTATTGTAATTGAGAAGCCAACAAATAAGAAGTGCACAGCCTAGCACACCACCAAACACAATGTCTGTTGGGCTATGCACACCTAAATACATTCGGCTGAACATTACTGACAGTGACCAAAGAGAAATGATCGCAAACATTGCCATGAATGCTGTGGACGACCAGTTATACTCTTCAAAGGCATAAAAGAACATAAACCAAGGAAGGGTGGAGGCCAGCAAGGCATGGTGACTAGGCAGTCCCCAATCATGAGTCTCCTCCAATGGAACTACAGGGGGGGAGGGGGGCCTGGGCAAACATAACGAATCCTTTACCCAATTCGCTAAATAGAACGCTACTCCAAGAAGCATGGAAAATAGACAGCCCATTCGTGCGTCCACAATCCACATATTAAACGCAACAATCACGGTGTACGCCTCCTCAGTTCCCAACGCACTCGCCAACCTCATAAGCTTGGTGAACCAGGGGGTTCTCAGTCTCTGAAAAGCAAGAAGAACGGGAGTGCCGTGAAAGATTGACACCAATAACACGCTGCGGACAAAAGTCCCCAAAGGGCCAAACCACATCACTATAGGGGAGTGATCATTGATATATTGATCAAATGCTTGTTTAGATGAGGAATTGGTGGCTGTTCCAGAGCTACGTCGAGGTTCAGATGAGGGAACATTCAGAAGCTCAGTGCTTTTACTTTGCTGGTTGCGGTTCACTACTTTAGTTCCTTTTTTCATTGCGACAAACTATAACTTTCCCTCTTTAACAAAAACAAAAAACCCTCACTTCCTCTAGATTCTTCTCTCCTTCCTCCTTCCTTTTCTTTCCCTCCTTAACAATCAACAATCCAGCCAAGAACAAAAAAACAAAACCCCCCTGCACACACACAAAAAAAAACAAAAAACCCAAACTACACAAATCAATCAAATCAATAATTGAACGAAGCGACTTTCTCTCATCAGCAGCTCAAGGCCGCCCACAGTCACTCTTTTTCTCTTTCGAGGATATGAAATAAATGCAGCCTTCTGATTGGATAAAACTCCCATCCCCTAACCCCATTCCCCTAAATTATAATACATGTACAGTAGACAGTGAACCCTGGGGCCTGGTGGCTGGCCGTGGACGTCCTTGCAGGGCAAAACTGAACGAGGAGCTGAAACTTGATCACGTGGGATGACAATAATTCTGCAAAGAGACTTGAATTCTGCCAATGGTGGCTTCTGTCCGCATGTTGTTACTTGTTGCTTTTCACTTTTCCGTATTTTTTATTTTAGTTGTGCTGGGTGTTGAGACTTAATGAGGCTTTTTTGTTTTTGTTTTTGATTTTATTTTGTTCGTTTTAAAAGTGATCCCTTTTGTTTTCGTCTTTCTTGTTTCTTTCTTTCGTTCCTTTGTTTTTGTTTGTTTGTTTTGAGGAAAACGGAAGACGAACTTTTTTTTTTTGTTGTAGGGATCAGAAAGAAGGAAAGGATATTTAGAAGACAATAGAAAAAGGGATAAAGATGTTTTGGAGATTCGGGTTCCATCAAACTTCTGCCATTGATTCCATTCTTGAAAATGGGGATTTCACATTGGAGGATCTTTTGGATGAGTCAGATATTGTGCAGGAAACTAAATCGGGGAATAAAGGGTTGGTAGAGTATCTGTCCAAAGACGAATCTTTGGAAAAGCTACTTGATTATATTGTGCAGGAACCTCCTGATACGATTGAGGAGAAGCAGAAATACAAATACCCGAATATTTGTGCGGAGATTCTTTCGTGCGAAGTGTACCCGATCTATAGCCGAATTTGTTTCAATAAGGATAAATTGGGGAAACTATGGGCCTTCTTTACCAACCCTGCCCCGCTGAATCCCCTCCTGACCAGCTTCTGTTCCAAAGTGTTTGTCATGCTGCTTAACAAAAGGCCAACGGAGACTGTGGATTTCCTCAAGGAGCAGGAAGGGTGTTTAAATGTGCTAATGAATCATTTGAGTACATCGGCAGCTGCTGATTTCTTGCTAAAATTTCTGTCTTGTTACGATTTGGAAGAATGTGAAGGTTTGCTAGGATGGTTTCGGGAAGAAAAAGTGATTTCACGATTAGTGGATATGTTTGGGAAAGATCATGATGAAGATGTCCAAGATAGTGCAGCACAGTTGCTTATTGATTTGTTTATCCTCGATAAGACAGAGATTGATGAGAATAAGATTTCTAGTGCGTTGGATAAATTTGAAAATGAGAAGCAAGATGAAAAACATAAGTCAAAGTTCTTGTCGGATGATCTTGTGGAAAAAGATGTTTTGATGCGTTTGTTAGATTATATGTTTGAGGGGGAATCATATACGCTTATGTCGGGGGCTCTTGTCTTTTTGGCACTGCTGACGCCATACACATCACAGCAGACTGATCTGGTTATTGAGGAAATTTCGAAAAAGCGTGATGCGGCCACACATAAGATTGCATTGGATGCCCTTATCTTGTATGTGCCCAAGATGAAGAGCCTTTTGACGGAACCAGTGGCTTGCCGGCCAATTGTTCTTTCGTCGGGCACTCTGGATCCACCCCTAGGTATGGTGCGACTTCGAATTATTGAATTGCTCGACTATATTGTGAAAATCAATTACCTGCCTATGTGCGCAGCACTGGCATCGGAGAGTATTTTAAAAATATGCCTTGAATTAATGCTAAAGTATGAATGGAATAATTTTCTGCATTGTGAGGTGGCAGATATGCTGCGTACTGTAGTCAGCCAAGAGCCCCCTAGTGACTTACGGTATGTAAGCATTGCAGAAAGTGAAAAGAAAACAGATAATGCCGATGAAGGGGCTGAGAAAGAAGCGAGGCACCCTCTTCTGGTCAATATGTTTGAGGAATGTGGAATTCTGAAAGCTATATGTACCAGCGCTGAAGAAAATGCAATCTCTTCCTGTGATGTTTCTCGTAAAGGGTATATGGGGCATTTGTTTAGTGTTGCAAACGTCATTATAGAAGTTTTTGAAGAGAATTTTCACCAAAAGTGGTCTTACTTTAAAGATATTTCACCTGGCTTTGACGACGAATGGAAAAAATTTACAAAAGATGTTCTGCCAGAGGTTAATGAATTTTATCATTCGCAGCTTGGAGGGCACAAACCACTAAAGTTGGGTAATGAAGATGAAGGGAGTAGTGATGACAAAATGGGGAATATAAGTGGCTCCGGAGCCGATGACCAGCTCGAATTCAATCGCTACCTTTGTCAGCAGATTACAAATGAACTGCCGGATGATTTTGGCCGCGACCAGGATGATGAGGACGAAGAGAATGGAAAGCGTATGCCACGAGCTGACCTTCCTGAAGGAAATTTTGTTGGGGGTGTAGATTGGACAAACAAAGCCGCTTTTGAGGAAATACTAAAAGAACGTCATATGATGTATGGGTTCGAAGACAGTAGTGATGAAGAAGATGGCGAGAAATTTGAAAATCAATTTCATAGTGGAGACATTAATGAAATAATGGGTATTGATGAGCTGAAATTGCAGGACAAAGCTCCATCAGTAGAGGATGCTGGTGACCCTTGGAGTGTCGGTGATGCGCATGATAGTGGGGAAGGTTGGGCAGCTGACTGGGGCGATAGCTCTGAAAGCAAAAAAGAGGAAACTGTAGAAGAGAACTGGGCAAACTTTTCCTAGACACCGGTCTTAACGAAACTAAAAGCAGACAAAACAAAAAGTGGTGGAGAATGGAGATGTTTCTTTAGGCGAAGGTGGACTTTTATTGTAACAATAAAATAATACTACGGGGACTTCGGATAGAAAAACCGCCGTTTTCTGGAAGGGAGAAAAAGTTAATGTAATTAAAAGCGTAGTTGCCAATTAGTCTACAAATATTCAAGGCACATGAAATTAGAGCATGAAAATACTTTTATTCAAGCACTTTTCTTCGACTGCTATCAAAACAGTTTAATCAAAGGCTTTGTGGAATTGTGAAATGTGGTAATAGAAGACGAAAATGCTGTAATAAATACTTAGACGTTTGTCTTTTCAGAAGGAAGCTTTCCCTGGACGTTTTCCAACTGAGACTTTTCCAATTTTTGTTCAACTTCAATGTCATCCTCTTCAGTCAAACCATATCTCAACTTGCTGTTCCAAACTCCGTATGTCAAATAAATCACCAAACCGACAGCAGTCCATACCCCCAAGTATTCATAACTGAGATAATCAAGACCAGAGAATAGGTAAGCATCGGCAGAGACACCGAGCAAAGGCACGTATGGCATCAAAGGAATGAGAAAAGGCAAGTCAGTTTGATCCCTGGGGGTAAAGTAGTAAAAGCCCATAATGATAAGAGCGGGGATAATGAGGAGAAAGACAGCAGAAACAACAATTCCTACAGTTCCAGTAACAAACTCCTTCGAGTAAAGAATCCAAAAAATGTAGTTACCAATAAAGTAGTAGGTGATAGACAAATGGGACCTCTTTGACCACAAAAAGCTTCCACTCTGGTCCTTATCATCCATTCTGTTTTTCAAAGCCCCAGCACACACCACACTAAAGGCCATCAAAGTACCAGCAGAAATCATATCAGCAAGGATATCGAAATTGATGAGAAGAGCAAGTAAGCAGGCAAGGATACCGGTGACAATCGTTCCGAAAGCAGGGGTTTGTTTAGAGTTCACTTTTCCAAAAGGAGCGAACAAGAGTCCATCGCGGGCCATGGCATAAAAGATTCTGGGCTGTCCAAGAAGAGAGCACATGGTAACAACGGTAGTACAGGTCAATGAACCAATGGAAACAAGAATTGACGCCCAGCTCTGACCATGCTGATCAAAAGCGTCAGAGAGAGCAGCATCCTGACTGATATCAGGGTAGTAGACCATACCAGTCACAACAATACCGACACCACAGTACAATGTGGTGATGATAGCAAGAGAAGCAAAAAGTCCCATTGGGATAACCTTCTGGGGGTTCTTCACTTCTGCTGACAAACCACTAATGGCATCGAAACCAATGTAAGAAAAGAAAGATGTGGCAGCACCAGAAATGGTTCCACTGAAACCATAAGGCATGAACTCATCGTAATTGCTGTTGTCAATAAAGAATGAACCGGCAATGATGAAGAAACAGATAAACATGACATTGAAGATGGAGCTGTAGAGCGTCAGACGACCAAAGGACTCAATTCCAGTCAGCAACACAAGGGTGCATACAACGATGAGGAAACCAGCAAGAGGGTTCAAGCTAATAATATCATCAGTTCCTGGAACGGAGTACGAAACCAACCACGAGGGGAAGGTTCCGTCGCCAAAAATGCTGTCAATAAGACTTCTGACGTAACCAGACCATCCAGCGGCCACAGTGGCGGCAGAAAGTCCATACTCCAAGGTCAAATTCCATCCAATAACCCATCCAATGAACTCACCCATGGATACATAGGCATAAGCTAATAAGAAACACGAAAAAAGATTGTTAATTTACAGAAAACCAAAGGATACAAGATAAACAAAATGCTAAAAATAGACGAAGGTATATACGTACTGTAAGCAGATCCAGCAATGGGAAAGCGAGCAGAAAACTCGGCATAGCAAAGACCAGAAAGGAGAGCGGCAATACCGGCAAAGAGAAAGGAAAGAACAACAGACGGACCAGCGTCGGTGCTAGCAATCGTACCACTGGTAACGAAAATACCGGCACCCATAGCAGAACCTACACCATATGCGATGATGTGGAAGAGACCAAGGGCTCTTTTGAGACCATTGCTATCCTCCTTAGGCATGATCATAGGCTTAGTCCGGGTAAGACTATCCTTAAGATTAGTAAGAGCTTCAGACACCATTGTTATTTAACTAAATCTTACTCAATTGCAAGAACTTGAATCAATTTCATGTCAAGATTTGGAGCACAAGAAGATAACTTTCCAGCATTGTTGTTATCGAAAGGCACTGTGGGGTCCTTTTATACCTTTCCACTGGACCATCATCATCCACACATCCCAAAGTTGCAGTACACCATCTAAACTAAAAGCAAGAAATTGGACGTAATTGCACGATCCCTTAGTATTAAATAACTTTCATAATAGTTATCAAGAAAGCCAAACAAATGAAATGATTCCTCTAATTGGGGAAAATCGTCCATTCCTGGATGTGATTATGCCAATAATCCTCTGTTGACAGAGTTCATTGATTCACATAATTGCAATAATTACATTGGATTTCCTTGAACAGCTGGGAGTAATATATAACGTCGATGGCGCTGCAGTCGATAATATATTTGGTGTACAGGCCTGGGGATTTTTAGCTTAATTGCTATATGTACGTAATTCCCTTCCCCATCAGGATTTATAATCATGTTATATATATAATTTTAGGTGAAGTAATTATCATGACAATTACTCAGCATCGCATGATCATGTAAATAAATGGACAAACCAACCTCAGCAAACAAGGCCTTTGTAAAACAAAAACAAAGCCGGGTTTGCCTCATTTCCTTCGGTATAATTCGATCGTCATGAGAAACTATGAGAAACTTGTACATCCTGCAAACTTCAAAGAATCACAGAATTGGATTATATAATTGTACAGCTAGCGCACCGGAACACATGAAATACTAAATTCACCAGCTAAATCTATTATATTTTTTTGATTTTAACGCGTCTTTTTATAGACGAATTGACCACGGATTACAGAACCGCCTTCGGTTTTCACATTGTCGCTTATATTTCCAGGACTAATTTGATTTATTCATGTTACACAGCATGTAGAGAGCCGTCTCATTATAGTGCCATGGATTTCCATAACGGGATTTTCTTTTGAACAAAATCCCATTATTTTTCGACAATTAAAAATTTCAAATTCTACTTCATCATTTATTTGTGCCAGATTTTTATTCAGACAAAGTGATCTACATAGCTCTTGCAGGTAAAATTGGTACCCCTTCTGAACAGAGTTTTTCTCACATAATGCTTGAAAACAAAAATGAATTTCAAAAACAAAAATGAGTCCAGTCGACAAAGTAACCAATCATGGCATAGAGAAATACCAAGTATTAGCCAATCATAGTGCAGAGAAATACCTTGGGGGTTAAGTAGCGAAAATTAAAGAGTTTGGAAGACATATCCCAATAAAATATCGACATTTATATGAACTTGCAGTGCCGCACCACTGAGAAATTGTACACCGCGGTGCTTAATTATTTGTCGATTTTGAAATTCGAAATGTATTCGACGCGAGGCCAGGCCTACGTTACAGCTGTGAACGCCGCGCGCACTGCTACAATATAATTACCTGTAGCAATGCAGATCACGGGTTTCGAATTATGGTGAAACGTCTCGTTCATGTGTCCTTGTTTAATTGTTTCTTGCTTTTTTGCTACGACGTCGGCCTTCATCACTTCATTGCTTTTAATGAATATATGATGTGTGCTGCATGCACAAGGCCACCAGTGGCATGCATGTTATTTAAAACCCGGGCTTATCTCAGTGACGGCTTGTATGGGTGCATCGATTTACTGTGGTAGTCAGGGCGTTCAAAGGAATTTTGCGTGTGTGTAATCAATCTGCAGGTGGAATTTTAGAATGAAAGTCCTTTTGGACTTGGGGATCTCGTATATAGCGGTGCACCGGATTCTACAATGAGCGGAACAATTATCGAATGGATACCAAAAGACAATCTCTAGTATGGGAAAATTTAAGCATGTACACCAGTCATAATTACCATGGACAAAAACGTTTTCTTTTTGTGTTCAGCATAGGAAGCAATGCACTCGCATTGAATCTTCTAGTGCGGTTGACATAGGCGACATTTGTGAAACAATTCCGAGTCCCAACGGCCGTCTGCTGACGAGTCCTAATCAAATTGCTAATCAGTTTGCCTGGGTATATATGGCTTAAATAACATTTCAAAAGAAGGCTCCCATAACATTAAAAAGGCAATGAATAGTTCCTAAAAAATGAAGAAAAATTTTAAAACAGGCATTGTCAGCATATATCTCTTTCTCTAAAATTGGTAAAATGAGCAGTTATTCTAATTCTGTGCTAATCGCAAGAGAATGATAAAGTTTCGGTGGGTTCAAGTCATATGTCAAAGTCCCAAGCAAAGTCACTTTCCTCTTGGCTTTCTGGCCAGCAAGCTGCAATGTCGCACAATTTTAGACGCTTTCGGTTACAAGGAGTCTCCACCTGTGCCCCCTTGCTCTTTTTTTGCGACTTTTCCTTTTCTGTAGCTTCTGGTTTGGTCTGCTCCGCTTTCCACTGCTCAAAAAAATCATCCATTACAAGACCTTCATTGTGGGACGCCATTTCAGAATTTTCCTTTCTATTCCCATTCGAAGAAAATGCAAAAGTACGTTCTTCAACCTCAACAGAATCTATCCACGCCAGGCCGTTTTCTTTTTCGCTCAACCCCACGTCAGACAATACATCCAGTTTTCTAGACACCAGGGGCCACATGTGATCATCTATTGTTCCTGAGCAAAGTAAGTATAAAATAGTGCAGCCATTTTCCTGACCTATGCGATGTATTCTGTCTTCTGCTTGAAGAAGAGCCCCGGGATTCCAAAAAAGTTCTGTGAATATTGCAGTAGAAGCAGATGTAAGGGTAAGCCCAGGAGCAACCATAATGGACAAAACGCATACACGACAATCTTCGACCGCTCGGAAGGTATTGCAAGCCGCGAATCTCTCTTTAGAAGGCGTAGCACCATCAATTTTAACATGCGAAACCTTGAGTCGATCGAGCAAGTGGCATATACCATCCATAACAATTTTATGGTGGGCTAAGATAAGAACCTTGTCGTCACATTGTCTTAAAAATTTTGTGATGTACTCTAAAACTGCAGGTAGTTTGGTTTCCGCGGATTTACCAAATACCTGGCAAAGAGCACTGTGTTTTTCTATTCTATCTTTGGCTTCGAGTACTTCTTTCCCCTTCTGAACAATTTCTTGAAGGGCTTTTCTTTCAAAGCTGTCCACTTCAGCTGCCTTAATCATGATTTGCTTCCTTGTCTTCTTCGGAAGGCCCTTTAAAACGTCACTTTTTAGACGACGAATCATTATTCGCTCTTCTAAGAGCAACTGTAATTCGTGTAAGTGACTAGCACCAGAGAAATTCCATCCAAATTGTGTCATTTTTCCTTCACAATACCTCTTCCCAAATTCGAAAATTGATGGTGGAAACAACCTTGGGCAGATTGCTCGTGCCTGGGTGAATAATTCAGCCGGCCTAGAGAGTGCTGGTGTCCCCGAAAGAAGTATTCTTCGTCCTGCATTCTCTATCAACGGTATTGCTTTCTTTGTTCTATCGGCCTTAGCGTTTTTGAGGTTGTGACATTCGTCACAAATTACGATTTGGAATTTCGCGTCTGCAAGACTTTTAATCTTCTTACTTATCATTTCGTATGAAATAATAAAAAAAGACGCTGTTTCTGATAGGGGCTCGTTCTTCATACCCAAAACTTGAACGTCGCTTTCTGTAAGAAGACTAGGAGCCCATTTAAGCAAAGCACTTTTCCAGTCATATCTGACCGAGGCAGGTGCAATTATAAGCGCAGGAAACTCCATGCGATAATAAAATGCAATGGCTATTGCTTGAATTGTTTTCCCCAGTCCCATGTCGTCTGCAAGTAGAACTCTTCCATTGAACTTTGTAACAGCCTTGATCACACCCTCTCTTTGGTAAGGTAGCAACGACTCATTCAGATAGGGATCTAGACTACTAAAGTCAATCTGGCTTTCTTCTTCAGCACTGTGCACTAGGCCCCTAAATCCAAAGTAGTCCTTCTTTATAAATGTTTCTACCACAGCTTTTGGTAGCTGCTCAACAGTAAACAAAGGCTGATTCATACTTTTTAAAAGTGTGCTGTACGAAGTAAGTGGGAAGTGCCACTCTTGGGTATCCTGCTTATATTCCCTCCCTTCAACACTTCGAAAGACGTCAACCGCACATTGGCTATAGCCTTTGGTTGTTGCTTTAAAATGAGTTTTCGAGACAAGCTCCAGGCCTACCTCATATTTCTGCCCATTCCATTGCTCGCACGAAGCTCCTGATCCCACTATTCGATTGTGCACATAAGGACTCCCCACAGAACCCCCACCCCCCTCATTTTGTTGCTGCTGAGGACAAGTACATATATTCCCCACAGATGACACACCACGTCCACTGATACTTGTCCAACGGTGACTGCTAACAGAAACCCCTGCGCTAAAGCCCGTACGCTGATTAATGGGCGTGTGTAGTCTGGGGGAAGAATGACGTGCCTTTTCCCGGCGAAGTCGAAGTGCCCTTAATTTATTCTCCTCTATACGGGCACGCTGTTCTTCTGTTAGAGTCATTGTGTTTAATCTACAACAGCAAGATACATCCTACAGCAAATCACACCAATCACGTACTCGAAGGAATTGACTTAGATAAGAAGAAGAATGGATTGATGTGATGAGAAATCCACAGTCCATAATCCGAAAGGCAAAATCCAACGAAAGAGCGAAAAATGATTCGAAAAAAAAAAACGGTTCGTTTTTTGTTTTTTTTTTCCATTTTTTTCGAATTTTGAATTTTTTTTTTTTCCCGCCTTAAATTTAATCAGTGTTGGGAGGGCATAGGGATGCCCCGGGGCATGCCGGGCGGCCCTGCCGGGGCGCCCGACGGCCCGGGTGTGCGGCCCGAGTCTCTAGGTGCCGGGGCCGGGGCCGGGGGGTACGGCCCCGTTGAGGAAGATGCCGGGGGGTGCCGGGGGTCCGGCCCCGGCAGGAAGATCAAGTTCAAGC
>PDIM01010345.1:29377-62299 GCA_002811675.1 Ichthyosporea sp. XGB-2017a
AATTTTCATAAGACTTCTTCATTCGTTCATTGCAGTTCATTGTTTATTTTAGTACCTGACGCAGCCCTCGGGGCCCGGGCCCGGGATGCCGGGGCCGGGGCCGGGGGATCGGGCCTCTGAGCTGGGGATGCCGGGGCCGGGGCCGGGGACTCGGGCCCCTGGGCTGGGGATGCCGGGGCCGGGGGCCCGACTGTGCGGCAGGGGGTTCAGGGTTGCCGGGGCCGATGCCGCCGGCATCAAAAAGTGATGCCCTCCCAAGTCCTCCAGTCCCAACACTGTAAATTTTATTTTTTTTCACACATATTTTCAGATCACATAATTTTCTTTTGCACCGCGTTTCCCATACAAATCATTTTCAAGAGAACTTCCCGTAAAATCACAGCTGACTTCTCCCCCCGTCCCATTTTTTTGTTTTTGTTTTTTTGTGTTTGTGGTGGTTTCGTTTTTTTTCTTTTTTTTTTTTTTTTTTTTGTTTTTTTTTTTTATTTTTTTTTTTTTTTTTTTTTTTTGGATTTGATTTTGCACTTTGTCTTGAACGATTCGAGAAAAACAACCGAGCATCGATTCTGTGTGGAGGAGGATTTGGATAATGATCCGGAAAGGCAGAGCTTGTGTGTTTGTGTGTGTCGTTTTGGGGATCACCCTGGGAGTTCACTCCAGCTCTATCCCTGCTCAAACAGAAAGGAATTTGGACAATGGGTGGAGGTTTTATTTGGGTGATTTTAAAGAGGAGGATGTTTTAAGAGTGACTAGTGGGGATTATGATGATTGGAAATGGAGAAGCGTGTCCTTGCCTCATGATTTTGTTGTTGAAGGGAAGTTTTCCGCAAATGCAAGTATGGCCCACGGCTACCTTCCGTTTGGGATTGGTTGGTATAGAAAGCAGTTCACTTTGAAAGAAAGCGATCTTAAGGAAGCACTGCATGCATTCGAGTTTGAAGGAATGTACAGATTTGCAAAAGTTTGGCTGAACGGAAAATTTCTAGGTACATATGAAAGTGGATACACTACTTACTTTGTTTCACTTTTTCCCAAAGAATTGGAGGCTTTGGGGGCTTCGTTACATGCTGGTGTAAATACCCTTACTATACGTTGTGATTCAACCAAACCTGAAGGCTGGTGGTATGATGGAGGCGGAATTTATCGCCACGTCAAGCTCCTCTCCTATCCATACGTTCATTTTAAGCATTGGGGCGTTTTTGTGAAAAGCAAGCCGGTCAACACAGTCGTGAATAGTGACAGCTCTCGTTGGCTTACGGCAGACGCTGAAATTTCTGTGGAATGCGATGTGGCAAATCATGAGGAAGCCTCTCAAAAACTCAAAGTTCTATGTGAAGTCTTGGACCGAGATTCGAATGTTGTTGCCAGAGAGATGGCTAAGGAAGAGCTTGTGGATTCGGGAGCAGAGACGAAAGTTACCTGCTCTCTCTCTCTAAAAGACAGCACACTATGGGACATTGAGAATCCATACCTTTACTCACTAAGAGCCTCCGTCCTATCAAATGAGGTGGTATTGGATAAAACTACTACGCGCTTTGGCATTCGAGAAGCACGTTTTGGTATGAATGGCTTTCACCTAAATGGCAGACATTTGAAAATTCAAGGCTTTGCAAATCACCAAGACTTTGCGGGAATCGGGGTCGCTGTTCCTGACAATTTGCAAAAATTTAGGGTTCGCCGTATGCAAGAAATGGGGGCAAACGCTTGGCGTACCGCACATTATCCGCATAGCATTAGTCTTTTAGACGCTACTGACGAATTGGGAATGCTGGTGTGGAATGAAAATCACGACAATATTGCAAATGATAATTCTGTAATCCAAGCTGCCCAAAATATAGTATTGCGAGATAGGAATCATCCTTCAGTAGTTATTTGGTCGATTTGCAATGAATTGCTGTGCCGTAATTTTGATGGACCTTCCGCGAAGGTTATCAAAAGGGTCATGAAGTCCCTTGACGACACAAGGCCTTTCAGTGCAGCTATGAATATGCATATTTTTGATGAAGCTCAGCAAACTTTCCGAGATGTAATTGATATTCAAGGCATAAATTATCAAAGGCATGACTATGACAAATATCACAAATTAAACCCGAACAAGCGCATGATAGGGAGTGAAACTTCGAGTGCCGTAGGTGATGGTGGTGTATTTTACAATAACCCTGAACTCGCTTTAGTTTCTTGCTATGATGAAAACTATCCTGAATGGGGCAGTGCTGCTGAAGACTCCTGGAGGCATATTAGCAGTAGGAAGTTCATAGCTGGGAGTTTCATATGGACAGGGTTTGATTACAAAGGAGAACCAACTCCATATAAATGGCCAAATGTAAATTCTCATTTTGGAACCTGTGATATGACCGGAATTCCGAAGCCCAATTTCTACTTCTATAAAGCTCACTGGGGACCGCCAAAGGAACGTATGGTCCACATTGTTCCTCACTGGAATTGGCAATCCCCAGAAGAGTTGCGCGAGGAAGGGTGGTTGCACTTTGAAGATACACACGCATTTGATCAGATATATTTTGAGACTTCGAAAGGTATGTCATTTTCCGACTGCATGTCTCACTGCGAAAAACTGGAAGGGTGCACTGGTTTTGTTTCTAACAAAGATAGGTGTCAATTCAAAAATCAGCCCCCCAAGCTTCTTTTTGAACAGAGAATTCCGAGTACTACTTCTGAAATCCTATTCGTGAACTTTCAAAGTAAGCCCATTATCCGCGTTTGGGCCCACACAAATTGTGAATATGCCGAGTTATTCCTGAATTTCAAATCCCTTGGCGTAAAGAAAGCGCCCTCTATAGGGCATCTCAGCTGGGAAGTTGAATATGCACCCGGCTTACTGGCCATAAAAGGGATTTCAAATGGCGAAGATTGTGCTGTTGATTATGTTTCAACAACAGAAGAGCCTGTTGCGATACAATTAAATATAGAGTATGGCCATACCATACGGAGCAATGGACAGGATGTTGCTCTAGTACGGGCCTCTGTAGTTGATAGACATGGCTTTGTTGTGCCTGATGCTTCCAATGAATTGACTTTTGCGATTGAAGGAAGCAGTCTTGTGGTTGCTGGAACGGGGAATGGTAATCCTAATGAGCATGTCGTTGACAGTTCTGCCACACGATCTACTTGGAATGGGTATGCCCTTGCTGTTGTTAAAAGCACAAGGGTAGAAGGGTTAAGCCGAGTTATTGCTACTTCACCAGGTCTCAAAGGGGCTGCTTCCTCGAGTATTGCAGTTTTTGCAGATGGTAAGTCCAATGGCTCCAAAGAAATCACTGTTAAAGCCCCTGTTTCCCCTGGCCGAATGGCCCCCGGCGTTGACCAAATGAACTGAAAATGAATTTTATAACACCCTTTTGCAATTTCCCCACCTTGTCTTCTTATTCCTTGTATAACCATAAAACCTTTCAATAAACTCCAAATAATGTACGCTACTTCAACGAGGACAATTCTAGAAATAGTACAAGAAGCTAAGCATGAATAATTAAAGATTAAGATGGCGTGGGCAAGAAAGAATGCTTTGGAGATACTTCCTAGTGAAGTATAAAGAAAGGGGCCCGATGGGAAAGCGGCAAATACAAACACCAAAGATTCAATCTTGCTCGTTTCAACCCTCCTCTGCCGAGCAAAGCATTCTATCATTCAACGGAAACGGGAGGTGGTTTAGTTATCTGTCTGGCTTTGGCTAAAGTTCAATTTCACACTGACAAGAAAGACCAAAGGGTACGGGAATTCCTTTTTCTCCAACACAATGGCATAGTCATACCACACTGCACGTTCACCCTTGACGGCGCCCGGCGGGTGGTAGGAAGCCAAATTCTTGGAAAGTCCCGAAATGGAACAATGTTGGAGGTGAGAGCCAAATTACCTGGTAGTGACTCAATTCACATGTAGAAGTTATACTAAAGTGTAGAAATTCTTTCAATTTTGCGGACATACAAGGGCCCTAAAATAAGAATGAGACAAACTCTCCCAAATATCTCTCTGTCTCAGTCCCTGTCTTTCTCGCGGATCACATCACACTGATATAGCCACAGCTACATAGTACTGTAGTCTGTGGGTGAGTTGAGTTGTGAGGTGTGACCTGTCGATCATATCTTTTTTATTTTTGGGGGGAGGGGGCCGGTGCAGGTCGGTGGAGGTGGCTTTTATTTTATTTCTTTTGTTTATTTTCCATTTAATTTTGCGGTTGAAAAGTGACTGAGGAGTGACACATCTCATTTGACGAGGACTGTGTGTCTATGGATTTTAGATTTTAGGAAGGGCATCTTCTTGACTGATTGATTTTGTTGTTAGCAGACGTTTATAGAAGAGCAGGCATCTTTTGATTTCCTAGCAAGAAAGGATAAGCCAGTCACTTATTTATATAGGAATATATTAATATCTTGCTTGCTTCGACTATAATTTCCAGCTCTGAGTGCATCTTTTATTTCTTTGTGTATAAGCTAGAGTCGAGATGAACTTTTTCAAATGGGGCAGTGGAAAGGGAGAAGAGGAGGAGAAGGAGCATAAAGAGCATAAAGAGCATAAAAGCCACCACAAGAAATGTAAGTGTTGATTTTTCATTCGTTTTGAATACTTTTCCGTGTCATTGTCACAAAGAGGGTTATTCACTGTTTCATTTTTTATTCTATATAATAGCACACAAGAAAAAGCATAAGCGTCATAGCAAAGCGTCATTGAATAGTGAAAGTGAACATGATTCGATACCATCTCTGCCGAGCGCTGTTGGTAGCAAAAAATCGAGTATTGAAGGGATTAATGGTGTAGAAAACGAGGATTCCCAAAGAGAATCATCCCATCGTATGTCTATTGCAGGGCAGTACGACGTGGCAGAGGATGATAAGGGTACTTCTGCCAAGCTTCAGTCTGTTTCAAAAGAGCAAAGTGGGGTTTTCATGTCGTATTTAAAGGCTATTGCGAGCTCAAAAGGGGATATAGCGAAAGTTCCATCTCCTGTTTTTCTTTTGAGTGGGTATTCTCTTACAGAAAAGAACAAGCACTGGTTGAATTATCCGGAGCTTCTATGTGAAGTTGATGGTGCAGATGAACCGAGGGAAAGACTAATTCGTGCTGTTAGGTGGTATTGTTCCCATTTATATGGAAGCTATAATCCAAACGAAAAGATGAAGAAACCATATAATCCAATTCTGGGTGAAGTTTTTTTTAGTAAGAGAGTCGATAAGACAGGAAGAGGATTAGAAACACACATGACGTGTGAGCAAGTGTCTCATCACCCTCCCGTCACTGCGTACTACTTTGAAAACAAAGCGAAGGGCGTATGTGTGAATGGTTCTGTGGGTAGCAAGGTTAAGTTCAGGGGAACTTATGTGAAGATAGAAAATAAGGGTACTTGCAGAGTGTCGTTTATGAAAACTGGAGAAGATTATGTCTTTACTTATCCTGTTGTGCATTGCAGAAATATTTTAACTGGCAGACTTCGTATTGAACTTGCTGGAACGGTATTGGTGACTTGCGAAAAAACAGGATTTTCTGCCGGTATCGAGTTCTTGTCAAAACCTTGGATTGGAGGGCAGTATCACCAAGTGAAAGGAAAGGTTTATGGCTCGCTGGCATACTTAAAAGGGTCGAGTAGTGACCTGAGGGTGTCAAGTGATTGCCTGAACGAAATAACTGGATTCTGGCACACAGAAATGAAAATTAAAGATTGCACAAAGCCTGAGTCAGAAGAAGAAACATTCTGGCTGGTGGACCAGGAACAGCAAGCTGATTGGGAAGTTGCACCGATAGAGGAGCAGGCAGAAAACGAGTCCCGACGAGTGTGGCAAGGTGTCACAGAAGGAATTCAATCAGGGGACTATGCGTATGCTTCTGAATGGAAGCATAAAGTAGAAACCGAACAACGAGAGCTGGTGAAAAAGAGAGAAGCAGAAGGAACTGTATGGAAACCGAAACTTTTTACTTACTATGAGGACGTGAAAGAATGGGTTTTCAAAGAGAAAATAAGACCGGAAACGTGGACCTCCTCGGAGTAAGGTGTGTTTTCGTTTTGAAAGTCTCAAGCTTTCGTATAACCGTTCAGCTGTTAATTTATGTTATATATATGTCATGTTTCTATCTATCTATGTGAGAAGGCTCTCCCAAAAATTAACTGCAATGACTGACCTAAATGAGGAAGTACAATAGTACAATTAAACGCGAAATAAAGGTCAACACGTGGTCAAACAAAGGATTCTTACGGTTTTAGTGCCCCTTGAAAGAATACGGAAAGAACAGTCATCAATTGACTTGACAATTAATACAAAGCAAGGAAGTCGAGGTGCAAGGAGCTGCGACTTATTTTTGTTTCCATAGTGATGTATAGTAATTTGAAATTTAAAGCCGAGAAGCCAAGAATAAATCGAGGAATAAAAAAAAGGGGTTTTCCTTATTTGTAATTTTATCTTCAAATTTCTGGCACAGATAAAAAAAGCCCTATTCGAAAAACAAAAAGTTTGTACTTCGCCCTGTTTTTTCTTCTTCTTTCTTTTTTTTTTTGTATTCGTATATATTGTCTTTTCATTTTTGTGTGCCTTTATTTCTTTGGCGTATTTGCTTTCGTTTTGTTTACGGGTAGGGGGATCTCTGTAAGGTACCGTTCACATTTTGATCTACGAACTGTGGAGCTACTATTGAAAGTTAATCGGATAGCAGATAAAAGTAACGGGAATGGCAGATTCTGCTGAATCACCTAAGGAGCAAACCGTTGAGTCGGCGCCAGCTGAAGAGGCTGCACTTACAGAGGAGGGCACTGGTCAACAAAGTCAGAATAAAGATGGGGACAAAGAAGTTGAAGGGGGATTGTCAAACCAGGTGCAGCAGCCACCACCAAATCCCATGGCATTGCTTACTTCTCTGAACAGGGAAGATCGTATCGCAGCCAGAAGACATCGTATAATGTCCAAGGTTCTAGCGGCCAAAGAGGCCGCAGAGGAGGAGGGCTCTTCGAGAAAGAAGAGGGCAAAGGAAGCGCTCACTCAGGCGAATAATATAAGCGATATTCAGATATCCCATAGCAAGCAAAGGTTGGATAAATTAAAGAGTCATGGAAATGAAATCATTACGAATGTACGAGTAGCTGGTGATGCACGTCAATCTTCACGCCGCAGCGAAGAGGAAAAGAAGGGGCAAGAAAGAGAGCTGCGCCTAAAAGAGGAGCAAAAGGAAAGCAGTATCAAATATGGTGACATTTGTGTTCAGTGGGCAAAAGATATTGACAGTGATCTTCCCAGTCAACTAAATGAAATATTGGCTGATCAAAAACAAAAATGTCAAGAAATTCTTATGATGAAGCAAAAAGTAATCGAGGAGCTTCGAGTAGAACTCAAAACAAAGGATGACGAGTACGTAAAGGATCTGAAGCGCCAAGCTGAAGATATTGATGCTATTTTAGAAAGAATGGAAAAGCAAATTAAAGATTCACAAATTGCTTACCGAGAGGAAATTGAGCAGATTGAGAAGGCCTTTATGGAAGAACGCACCCAAGTCATTTCAAATAATAGGAAAGTTTTGGAGGAGCTCATGTCTACAAGAAGAAATCAAGAAGATGAGTTTATGAAAGCGAGAGAAACCCGTGTTGATGAGAACGAAAATAACCTCGAAAGAGTTCGTGTTCAGGATGCAGAAGAGTATAATATAGTCAAAATCAAACTCGAGACAGATGTTCAAGTGTTGGAGCAGCAGTTGCAAGCAATGAAGGCTACCTATCAGCTCAACAGTGAAAAGCTGGAGTATAATTTTCAAGTCCTTAAGAAACGTGATGACGAAAATATGATTACCATAACTCAACAAAAGAGGAAAATTACAAGACTAACAGATGTTCTAAGCAACCTAAAAGCGAAGTTTGCCAAACAGGAGAAGGTCTTTAGAGAAGAAAATATTGCACTCACTGAAGACTACAAGCGCATTACAGACCAATTTAAAGAGCTTCAGAAAAAGTTTAGACATTTTCAAATATGTGATGGAAAGAAGTTCAAAGACGTGTGGGCCATGAATCAAGAAACTGTGTTTGAACTAGTTAAGAGTACTTTGGAAGCCGATAAAGTCATAGCGGAACATCAATTGGGAATGAATTGGTTTCCCCCCTCCCCAAACATTTTTGATATGGGAAGCCTGGAGCAGAGTGAAGCTGCTGAAGATAGGCAGTCTTTAATTGATACTTTGAAGGAAAAGCCAGAATCGGCAGACCAGCAAAGTACCAATACCTTGGAACTGGCTTCCAGGGCTCTGAGTGGATGCTTAAATGGGGATGATAATAATGGAAGTGAAAAGAGAGAAGAAGTTTCACAGGAAAACCAAGATGTTGAAGAGGAACGTACAGAGGCAGAGACTAATGAACAATCTGATGAAAAGGAAGAGAAAAACACTAAGGCCGAAAGCACGAAAGAAGAGGAAGGTCAAGTAAATACTTCAGATGCAGACCCAGAACTAGAAACAAAAAAGAAAAAAATGGGCAATGATACAATTAAAAGGGCCTTGGAACTTTTATGTGAAGAAGCGGGTTTTCTGGTTGAAGAGAAACTTACCAGACTGCTTGCACCACTTTCAAAGGATGAGCAGTCCTTGATGAAATTAGATTCTATTTTTAAAGCCCTTGGGATTGAAAATGATGATGATATCCATTACTTGGTAGGGTTTTTTGTCCGAGAGCTGGATGAAGAAGGGGATATTGCACTGAAAGATGGAGAAACCCAGGCAGAATCAATCAAGCCTCATCCAGATCACAGAGACCTTATTCACCCGAACTTTGTTGTAAAGGCAATTAGGTCATTTGTAGAACAACACAGCAATTATAAGAATGGGATCAAAGACGCTGAAAACACTTTTGCCAATATAATGGGAAGAAAAAAGAAAAAAGCAAGGCAAGATTGTATGACAGTAAAAGAAAAGAAATTTTGGGATAGGTTATCGGAGGTCATCAGTGAAAAGGAAGAAAGGATTTGGAATGCATTGGGCCTTGGGCTTGAGAAGTACAATGTACTTTTAAATGATCGGTGGAAGATTATCCAAGAAACTCAGAGTTTAAGAGATCAAAACAATGAACTTAAAACTTTACTGCACCGCTACATGACCGCTAGTGTAAATAGGGACTTGGAGATTCCACCAACACGAGTATTACCAGTTCAAATCAATTATAAAACCAATCCAAATACACCAAAAACACAATAAAAAAGTAGCATCAGGTTTTAGTATGGTCCATTTTATTGATTATAAAGGAGATACTTTGTTGGACTTTCTTCCACGACTTCCTAGACTCTCTTGCAGGCTTTTTTCAGAAGACAGAGATACTCCATCGTCGTCGAAAGGAACAATTCTATTATTTCGCTTTAGGCTACTTGCAGAGCTGCTATTAGATTCAGCTGAGGGTGGTCGTTGAGTTTTAGACGGGTGAATGTTGGTATAGGGATCTTCTTGCAGCACTTTGTCAATTGTTTTGATTGCTGAAGAATTTTTGCTAGGATCATGCTTGTCCATTACACTTCGGAACTCTTCCCTTAAGTTCTTTTTGATTCCAATTTGGTTACTAATTCCAAGGCTATCCATTTCCCCAAACACTTCAATAATAGCCCCGTCATTCATACGGACAAAATGCCTCCACATTTCTCTAAATCCATCTGCGTGGAGAATATACACTGATATTAGTGTTGTCCTCTCCATATAGCCTCGTTGATTTTCCATTCCTTCTCCATCAATAAAACTATCGTACACGGCGACTTTCTTTCTTTCTCCCCGTTCTCCTCTCCATTTTTCTGCTTTGCGTATAATAAAACGCAATTCATTGTTAGATAGTTCCAGATCCATAGGAAGAAAAAAATCATCAGCCCCCCCATGCAAACGATAGTAAATGTCAATCATTCTTCCGTTCATGTGAAGCTTAAGAAAATACTGATAAAACAACACAAGGGAAAGAAAAGTGGTAAACAGGTAAATAAAGAAAGTTAAAAAAATGCCTACAAATCCGTTCCCTTCATTTCGCAGAAAATGCTGGTACAGTTTGAAGGCATCCCCATATGCCGCATCTTGGCGTTTCCACCTCTCCATTCCGCAGTCAACAATAAGGATCAATAGCCAATCAATGACTGTAACAAGTCCAAAGCACATAATAAACTTTGATCCTAAGTTAACAAAAGATCCTATTAGCCTTTCGCATAGCCACGCGATAGATATTAGCATCGCGAATCCTAGCAATACAAATAGGGGCCCAATCATTACAAGAAGAAACTCTTGGCTGGTGAGAACTACATCTCTAGGGTATCTGAGCTCTACTGTATAGGCGAAGATATCAAATGTAACAATAGAAAGAGCAGCGGCATTCAAGTACAGCCATTGCCCAATGTAGTGAAGATAAATACGGAACCAGCCAGCTAAAACAAGTAAAAACACTGTTAGCCAGAATTCCCTGGTTCTCCATTGGGAAAGTCCTAGTTCTGATCTGATTTGGCGTTGAATGTATTGGATCTTTTGACTGGCCAATCTTTTCTTGTTTTGCGATGTAATATCTTCTAAATCAAAGTGATACTGATTGAGTACTTCGGGAGGAATGAGACCCACATCCTCCTCCTTTCCACTATCCTGATTGACATCAGCGGCACTGCCCAGTAGAAGGCTTTGATGAACCTTTTCCTTCGCTAAAGCCTCATTCATATGGTCTTTATGAAGAGTATAGTATACTCCATTCCCTTCCGAATACATTCCATCGTCTAGTAATTTAGGATTAGCTGGAGAAACGATGCTTTTCTGTGACATGAAAGACCGTCTTTTTTTTAAACCATCTTCTAAACTACCTTGGAAGCTTTTGTTTACCGAGTATGTAGAGCTATTGATAGTACCACTGGATCCCAGTCGGTGGCCCCCCGATTGGAGGATTGCAGCTGAAACGGTTCTGTTTCCCCCAATCATTTTGGAATTAAATGATCCCATCAAGTCTTCTTCCAGTTGCTGCTCTTTGGATTTTTCTCCAAGGCGTCCCTCTGGATCGTAGGTATCATTTGCCACAACCAAATCAGCAGCATTTACATCATCTGTGTCAGTTCTTTGGGGGAATCCTAGCAATGAAGATGTAAACTGAAGTTCTATTTCGAATTCTTTCTGTCCCCCTGCATATCTAGGTAGCCTTATAACCTCAAAATACAGGTTACAAAGCCACACATCCAAGTCACTAGATACTACGTTTTCCAGGTCACTATGCTTATCAATAGAGTCATCAATTTCCCCTCGCAGTAAAGGAACCTTAAATTTACCCTGCACTATGTCGAAAGCCGCATCTGCCATAGGAAACACACCCCAACCGACAACCTGATCGACGGGGTATGCTCGACCCCGTAAAATAAAGAGTTCGAAGACCATGACCATACCTGGTTTTATGGCTGGTTTGCTCGGGCAGACTGTAAAAACACTTTGGTTGATCTTTAAGTCAACATTATGGTATTCTCCGCTATGGGAAAAAGGAAGAGTGGCGCCTCCCCATTCTTGCCCCTTTAAGCGCGACCAACGCATAACATGACCTCCAATTCGATCATACAGAGAGCAAACAAGAACATATCTCCCCCTCGGTAACTTATCTTTTACCGCCCTTAAGAAATCAATCCTTATCTGAGCAGGTTGTGGTGTTTTATCCCAGTCTAGTTTATATCTCCTTCCATGTACCCCCCCATACTTGCTATCAGAAAACATCAATGACCCATAAAGTGCCCGCACTTCAGCTTTTCTTCTGTTCAATGCTGCAAATAAATGATCTTCTGCTTTCTTGAATGATCGAAGAAGAGCTCTCTGTCTTAGCTTATCCTTTTCAATTCTTATTTTCTCCTTTCTTTCAATGGCCGCTTCCCTTCGTTGTTGTTCTTCCTCGAGTTCTTTCCTCGTTCTTCTTTCAGCTACTGCCAGAGCTTGCTGATTTTGTTTCGCAACACTTGCTTCCATTTCCAATACTCTTATTCTCTCCAGACGCATCTGACGCTCCTGCTCTTCAACTTCTTCAAAGGACATTTTGCCAACCATTAGAATTTCTTCTTGGGCTACAGTATCAAATTCTTCGTTGTAGTTCTCTATAGGCATACATTCAAGCTCCTTCTTGAGTGCTTGTATTCGTTCATAGTTGATGTCATGGGCAGATCTTTCAAATAAGTTAACATCATCAAGATAGCTATTCTCATCCATCATTTTCACTAGGTCCTCGTGGACATCAGTGTCCCCTTCATCCTTTCCCTCCAACGCTACTGGAATGTCATATTCAGGTTCTTTATCCTCCAGTTCCAGTGGTGCCTCATACAAAGGGCCCTTTTCGCTAGTGGAAGGCTTAGGGCTTTCGGAGATTGTCTCTGTGGGTTCCCCATTCAATTTCTCTTTTGCATCCCCACCCTTCACTGAGCTCGGCTCGAACGAATCTGTAGGGATGCGAAAGTCAAGTTCACCAGCGTCTTCCGAACTGACTGACTGTGCGTCTTTATCTTCCAAAAGGGGCACTGAGTCAGCATTCCCAACTACCGGAGCAAGGGGTTCTGAATTGGAAAGGGAGGTTTTCTTCTTTTTCGAAGTGCCCTTTCCCTTCCTTAGACTCCCCCTTTCAGCCTCCATTGTTCACCTTTATTGAACCCTCCGAGCAAGTACACATCAATACCTCAAAATGCCTAATAACAAAAAGATCCTATATACTTTTCATCCATACAAACCAAACCCATCAACAATCTAATCCTTAGGCTAAATCTATAACAACACAAACAATGACAAACAAATACAATTTCAATAGTCCAAGTATAGTTCAGTAATAATAATAAACAAAACAACAATAGCAAAATTTTGTGCCAATATTTACTTATTTAAAAATTAATAGTGGTGCCCTCGGCAGATCACTGTAATCCTTTTTGCTAATTTTATCCACACAATCAAAATGAGAAGGAAGGTACCGAGAGATAATTGTATTATTAAGGTACCGAGAGTCTGATACAATCAGTGATCATGTGTCGATTAGCTGATCAGTAGTACAGGAGTGTATTACTTTATTTGTTTGGGGCGTTGTTGAGCTGAAAAGAGTTATAGCTGAGCCTTTTCTTCCTTGTGGCAGTCATAGTACTGTTGATGTTGATGCCGGGTGGTGGATTTGGTGAATTGATTTTGTTAACTTGAGTATTATTTTTGTTTTGTTTGATAGGAGGAGAAAGAGGAGAAGCGACCAGAATCGTACCTTCTTTTTCCGGGTGGATTGATTTGTTTGGGTGATTTATTTATTGTCTTGGTACTTTTTATTTCTTTTCTTTTTCCTTTCTTTTTTCAAATGTTGGCCGGGTAGAAAGAGTAGCAATGGGTAACTCACATAGTTCAAAGAAAGGCAAAAGTAGTTCAAATGGAAAAGCGGATGAAGCAGTAGAGATGCCGCATAGTGAACCAAACTATGTTGCCAATGGTTACACGAGCGGGAATGGGCATGATGATAATAGGCACTGTATTCTGCCAAGCAGCAACACTGCACCGACTGCAGAACATGGGGATAGTGGAGTAATGGGGTTCAGGGCTAGCAATGAGGCGAGGGCAAATGGATACCAGCTTCATCATAGATTTGTATCGGACAATGAAGATGATTATTCTACAAGTGATTATGATGACGGAATTGAAATCACAATCGGGAGCAAGAATAATATCAGGGATAACATGATCGAGGCGCCAGTGAAGGAAGAAGAAGAACCTGATGATTACCCTTGGTCAAGGGAAAATCAGCGTCGCGCACATGGTGAGAGCAATACTGATGGAAATGGACAAAACAGCAGTGATAAGGATATTTCCGACTTGAATGAAGGAAAGAGAGAATCGCTGATATTTCGTAAAAGGCCAAGGGGAAGAGTAATGGAAACTCATTGTATCAATGAGGAATCTTTGGATGGCGAAGAAGAAGAGCGTAGAGTAAACCAATACATTCTGCATGATGTAAGTAGCTTGGATGCACGAAACTTTTTCATAATGAGTAATGAATACTAATAGATTTTTTGTTTATGATTGTCTATAATTGAAATTGACAGATTATAGGAAGGGGTGCTTTTGCAGAAGTGTGGTTGGCTTCTGATGACAGTGGGAAGCTATATTCTATTAAGGAAATGTCTAAGCAGCATTTGAAAAGAATCAGGTATGGCAGTAACACCTTTTCGTTAAGCGGAGGACCAAATGCGGAAGATGATGTCCGTCGTGAAATTCTTATTTTAAAGGCTCTAGAACATCCCAATATTGTTAAAATGTATGAAGTACTGGATGATCCAGAGCAAGACTGTTTATTTATGGTTTTTGAATATGCAGCGAAGGGTGTTGTGTGTGATATGGGCAAAAGACAACACCTTCCAGAGCACAAAATTTGGAAATATATGAGGGATCTTATTATGGGGTTAGAGTATCTTCATAGATTGCATATTGTGCATAGAGATATTAAGCCAGACAACCTCTTGCTTTCGGAAGATGACGTCTTGAAGATAATTGATTTTGGGGTATCCGAAAAGATTGAAAAGAGTGGGATTCTTTCAAGGTCGGTGGGTTCAGTTGCCTTTTGGGCTCCGGAAATGTGCAAATCAGATGTGTCCAAGTACAAGGGTAAACCAATAGACATGTGGGCAGTTGGGATAACTCTTTATGTCTTTTGCTATGGGTGGGTTCCTTTTGCGAGTCAGGTCCCGTTGGATTTGTTTGATATAATTGTGAAAGAAGAGCCCGAATTCCCTGTGCTACCTGATGGTCGAGAAATTAATCCGCACCTGAAGAACTTAATCCAACAGCTCTTGCACAAGGATCCTGAGCAGCGACTAACAGTCGGTGGAGCAAAAGAACATAGGTATATAACTGGTGATGGAAAACGTCTTCTCCCCATTCAGGAAATTTTTTCTGGCTCTGTATCGGAAATGGTGTTTTCTGAAGAACAGATGGCGGAGTGTTTTTCAAAGGTTGATGTAAGCAAGGATGCCCTTAGAGAGTAAAATGGCCAACTTACCGATACCAAAAGCGCTTTTGAATTTCTTTTAACCTTTGCAGCTGTCTTACCCCTTGCATTTTTCTGATTGTCTATTTCTTTTCTTCCGTTCTCTTCATACCCCCCACCTCTGTTGATTTTTATCTCCTCCCTTTGTTTCGTATATTTAATTGTTGTAGTTTACGATCTCTTATGTACTTAAGACTGAAGTTCCTCGGTATAGATTACCAGTGCACATAACTCCAAGTTCCTTTCTGCAAGTTTGCGGGTGCCAATAAAGAATGCGATGAAGTTTATTTAACTGTTCCTAAGGCAGTGTGCCTTTTAATAGAGCCACAAAGTTAAATACATCAGTAAATGAATTATACATAGCAGTGGGAGCAACTCTCATGACGTTTGGTTCACGCATATCCCCAATAACTCCTTGTTCCGTGAGTTTCTAAAGTGTAAAAAAGACAGCACAACCATTTAAACAACTAATTAGGAAAATCAACAATGCAGACCATATATTTCAAAAATCCAAAATACCTACATCGAATATCTGTTTTACGGGCATTGAAAAGTATAAACTAAGCTGTGATCCTCTTTTTTCGGGGTCTCTTGGGGTAATGATCTTAACTGAATCTTCTCCCACTTGGGTTAAAATCAGGTGCTCCAAATATTGAGTCAATAGGACAGATTTCTTTCGAAGTTCCTCCATAGATGTCTTTGAAAACACCTTCAATGAAGATATCAAGCACACACATGGAATCATTGGTGGGTTTGACATCGCCCACGACTGAGCCCCCATAATGCCAACAAACTTATTATCCATCTTAAAGCGCGATGTCAACTGATGACCCCACCAGCCTGTCAGCTTTGGTAAAGGCTTATCTGTCTTTCCTTCATAAGAATTAAATGCTTCGTGATGCTTTTTGTGTACAAATACACCACCTACTCCCCCAGCTCCGCTATTTAGGTACTTGTACGTACACCAGCAACCAAAGTCAACATCCCACTCATTCAAATACAATGGCAAATTACCTGCAGCATGTGCCAAATCCCAACCAACTGAAATACAACCGAAAACAAAATAAACAAAACTCAGTATCTGTACAGGTGTAGAAATATGCGATATGTGTTCTTTGCTTACCTTGAGCCCCAACATCATGACCAGCTTTCGTGATTGTTGGAATATCAAAAAACTGACCCGTGTAATACTGAATCCCAGAAAACATCACCAGAGCCACACTGTCACCATGAGAAGATATCAGTTCCAAAATATCTTCAGTGCGCAAGGTAAATTCTCCATCGCGGGGCTTTGCGTACACAATAGCCTCCTCTGGTTCGTATCCATGAAAACGCACCTGGGACTCCACAGCATAATGATCAGATGGAAACGCTTTATCTTCCATAATCACCTTGAAACGTTTTTCACTAGGTCTATAAAACGAAATCATCATAAGATGTAAATTCACAGTAAGTGTATTCATAAGAACTACTTCCTCGGGAGATGCGCCGACAACTTTGGCCATATTCTCTACGGGGAGCTCTCCAATAGATACCCACGGGTATTCTCCCGTAAAATGACCTTCTACTCCAACATTCTTCCACTTTTCCATCTCTGTCTTCACTGCTTCCTCCGTGTTCTTTGGCATCAGTCCCAAAGAATTTCCACACATGTATATGGAATCCTTCGATTTGCCCCCCTTTGCAGTCATAGGAGGAATAAAATATTCGTCCCTTAAATGCCTCAGTTCGTCATGCGCATCTAGAAATTCGGCAAATTCTTTGCATTCCATAGAATGGCAGCTGCTCTTAGTCAAAAGGCTTTTCAAAGTTTCCATTGGTGATTCTGTTTTCATCATCAAATGAGAGCACTGCAAATAAGAATAAACAAACAATAAACAAAGTAACTCAAAAAAGCAAACAAACAAACGTAGCGACACCAAAATCAAAAAGGAAATTTCCTATCTGTATGTTCAAATCAAAATATGCATTTTAAAAACAAACACACACACAAAAAAAAATACCAAAGGGGAAAAAGAAGAAAAAGAAACAAAACAAAACTAAAAAAGAAGCAAAAAAAATGAATGAGGCAAAACAAAAAAAAGAAAAAAAAATAGAAAATGAAACGCAGAAAAGAGAGAAAAACAAAAAAGAACATTTTAGCAAAACAAACATAACTTTGCAATGCCCTCGAGGGAATATTCATAACTGCATCTCTCTCAAAGAGTTTGCTTTTCTTCCGGTTCTGATTTCATTTACATATCATTTCCTCCCTTTGGGAGAATTTGAAAAGGTATTTATTTTTTATTACTTTAAAATTTCTTTCCTAATTATTGTTTGGCGTTTTTGGTTTCTTGTTTCTGATTTTTTGCATTTGTTTAAACAGAAACGGTTTTGAAGATGTTGTATCCCGACCCGGCAGTACTCATGATGACACCATCTTGTTGAGGGTGCCAGTGGAGCTCCTTAATGTCCTCCTGTCCTTGATGAACAAACAAAAGCTGGGGTGGGATGTGAGAGAGTTCTTCGTCAGCAAGGGTCTTCATTGCTTCCTCATCATTTTCAAGGGAAAGATCCCACAGGGAAATCTGATTATCGGCCCCGGCAACAGCGAGCACCGAGTCTTCGGTTGGATGCCATTCCACAGAAGTGATGGGGGCAGTGTGCCATTTATAAGATGCCGCTGGCTGATCGGATTTGAAGTTTCTCAAATCCCAAATTTTGAAGAGACCATCATCCCCACCAGAAATCATCAAGTAACTTACAACCTTGCTCCACGAAATCACATTCACATCAGCGTCATGTGCCTTGACAGACACACCCGCCATCCCCTTGTTTCTACAATCCCAAACCTTAATCGTTTTGTCTACTGAGCAGGATGCAAAGATATTATCTTCGCTAGGAGACCATTGTAAGTCTTCTACACTGCTTTCGTGTCCGTTAAAAGGCACTTTGTCAGAAGTCCATGAACTTACTCCATCGAAGTTATGAAGATAGACGTGTTTGCGGCAATCCCCGGTTACGAAGCGCCCTGGAACACGGGCGGACCAGTCCATAGCAAAGCCTTCGGTTGGATGACCACCAAAAGAGTAGATTGGTTCCACTGTCGCAGCCTTCTTGCTAGGGGCAGACACTCCTTCAGCACCATTGAAGCCCAATTCTCCCAAAGTTGAGGAAATATCAAACACATTTATCTTTCCCAAGTCAGACCATGTAGACACAACCTGTTTACCCGCGATTTCAGTGGACCGAATTCGATTAACACACCCTTCGTGCTTGATATATTTGAAAGAGAGCTGGGGCTCTTCCTCCATCTCATCGTCACTATCGTCATCATCTTCCTCATTCTGCTCTTTGTATGTTTTCTGCAAATTTTTCATTCCCATTACAATAAGTTTGTTTTGGCTGTTGCCTGCACTCTGAGTTCCAGCAACACTGTAGCATTCCATAGGAAATTCAGTTCGCTTATCCCCAGATTTGTCTTTGATAAAGTCAAAACTCAAGCACGGCCATTCCACATTGATAGTGTGAAGCATATGGTACGCACTTTCATCATGCTCAAGTGTTTCCCCTTCCATAAGCTTATCAGTAGGCAACCAAGCACTTGTCTGAAAAGATTTTAAAAATTAGAGTTACGAAAAAAGAAAGTAAGGAAAACCATTCAAGGTCTACTAAATCATCAAAAAATGATAAAATAAATAAATCAAATCTCACTTACCGTTTCAGTGTTCTTCGAGCCATCCTTCTCATCTTCCATCATTACTACGTCGCCCTCATCAGCACTTTCAGTTGGCTCCATATCTTCTTCCGACATATTATCTTCCTCCATGTCCTGGTCCCAAGGCTCCATAAACTCTCCCATCTCCTTCAACTGCTCTTCACTATACCCGGTACCCGCCGCACCTTCATTCTTCAAGTCCGGAATCGCCATTATTTGCTTTTTTCGTGTTGCTTTCTTCCCAATGAACCTTTCACTCTCAAACACAAAACACCAAATAATCCAACACAAACACAAAATCAACAACAAACACACAAAAGAATAGAAAAGCTAAAAGAGAAACAAAAGCCCTCTACCCTTATAATAAAAAAATTACCATACCCCAGCTGGGCTACATGGCTAAAGTCAATCTGTTTTTGTATGGGGAACTCCATACATTACCAGGGCCAGGGGGCCCTCACATGGCTCTTTCTGAGGATTTATTTTGACTTCCACTTAGGGCGACTTCGTCCATCTTCCTCTAATCTTTACTCTTTTTTTTTTTTGAAAATATTTCAGGTCGACTGTCGACTTGTTGTTTTGCTTATTCCTTTTATTTTTCGAAGTTTTACTGATCTCAGTATTCGAAGTAAAACTCAAGAACTGGGATTGATTTTGGTTTATTGCATTTAATGCTCATTTATTTTTCATATTTTGATTGATTATATTGATTTGGGAAATGGAATCTTTTCAGCGACTTTTGGGGAACCCGACTGGGAATGATGAGGAGTCTCAGCAATTGGTGGATACTTTCATGGGAGAAATGGATTCAACATGCGCACTGAGCAGGAAAACTCGTATATATGGATTTGGTTTGTGTTTTGCTGCTGGTTGGATCATGAGCATATGCTCTTGTATCTCATTAGCGTTGGGGAGGGTTAGCCACTTTGCTGTTCTGTATAGTGCTGGTAATATTGTGTCGATTTTGAGTAGTGGCTTCCTTGTGGGGCCAGTAAGGCACATGAAGACAATGTTTGCCCCAGTGCGCGCAATGACCACCTGCATCATGCTTGTGTTTATTTTTCTCACGCTTTATTCTGGTTTGTATTTGCACAAGACTGGGCTCACGGTGCTGTGCGTAATGGGAGAGTTTTGTGCTATGTTGTGGTATTATCTATCATATATTCCATATGGGCGTACCTTAATGTCAAAATGCCTAGGGTCCTGTATGCCCTCAGATACAGCGATTTAGCGATTTAAAATTTTAAAAAGAACTTATGTTCCCGAAAGCATCGTACTCACTCAGTGTCGCTGGCCGAATGTCTGGGGCTTCTCTATTACGTAAATAAACTGTACTTTTGCTGCATCCACGTTGTTTCGCATAGAGAAGATTGTATGAAATAATATTTTGCTCAAATTTCAATCTAGTGTATAATCGGCTCCAGCTTCTTCCTCAAGGATTCGTTCCAAATACACTGGCATTTTGCTTCACACAATCACCAATAGCGTGACAGAAGGATTGGGCTATTTTCAAGCCCACTACATATTCGCTTAACACACCTTCAAGTCATCACCACACCAACTACAGATTAGTTCTCACCACATCAGTTACAGATTAGCCCTTCGCAAATACACTTTAGAGAATTAACAATCAAAATAATGCACACATCTCAAAAAAAGTCGAGGATTTCACACGCAAGGAATTTTCTTATATGTGGCTAAAAATAGCCGAACCAGGGATAATTTGTCGAATGATGAGCAATAATTTATTTTGTATGTAATTCTCGACTGTGCCAGAAAATAGAAATATCCCTATAAAAAGTATGCCTATTGGCTATTGTACTTCCGTTATTTTCCATGTTATGTTCCTCGCGAGGAGTTCCTCGTTTGTTTTCGTTTTGATTTCTAATTGGGAAGCTTCTTGTGGATTCTTTTATTGTTTTTAGTGCATCTTAGCTCCTAAAGGAAAAAATAAATCGGGAACTATAGACTATTTTGTTTGTACAGATAATTTTATTTTTGTGCTGGGGAGAGAGATTGTGTGTGAGAGTAATAATATTTAAGAATGTTCTTTTATGAATCTGATGAAGAAAAGAATTCGGGGAGCCGGCCTGATTCGGGTACCAGTGCCGGCCGTGGAGGTGCCAATATTGTCAATCCCTTTGAGATGGGAGGCAAGAAAAACCAACTTTCTTTCAGCCAGCCTGCTCAATCTCCTACACAGTGCAATAGCGATGCTGCGGCACGGATGGAAAAGATAAGAAAAGCAGAGGAGCAGAGGCGCAAACAGCGCCGTTCCTCCGCTGGAATGATTTTCACGAGTGACAGTGAGGCTGCTGTGTCACACATGTCGAACGGAAAGACCAATAGCTTTATCAAAAAGAAAAAATCTGAAACTGATGTATTGGGAACGCAGGGGGATGTCTCTGCGGGTAAGGACCCCCTCACTCGAAAAGAGAGCACTATTGGGAATATTGATTTCAGTGACTTGCTGCCTTCGGGAAAGGAGGGAATTGTAATTGTAAATACTAAAAAATCATCTGGCGATAAGCAAAAGGAGGAATTACTAGCCCGAGGAATAGCACCTATTTTTGACTTTTCAGAAGAACCTGTTGAGGAAGCACCCATGCCCGAAGAAACTAAAGCACCAAAACCAGCATTGCACAGTTCGAAAACAACTCACAATCCCATTAAGTCTGGTCAAGCCTTCGATATGATTCCTCAAAGTAGTGAATCTGAGACGCCTCCCCCCAAAGCGGTACAAAAAGCCGAAGCCGAGGGGAATAATGAACCCACCCGCACCATTGAGAGCAACATGGCTTCAATGAATGTGAAAGAAGGCGAGAGGGATTCGTCCCCAGCTGCTGAGAAGGAGCAAAAGGCCAGAGAGTCCACCACCGAAATTCCAAAGTACCCGTTCCTGGAGAACAAAGCGTTAAGCAAACCAAAGCTAAAAGAGGTTGCGAAGCTTAAAGACGCAGGAAAAAAAGATATGACCAAAGGAAGCTCCAGTTCTCCTGCTACTCGGGCAAAGGCTTATGAGGGAGTGGACCTTAGTGATACCCTTAAATTTGTGAATAATCCAGCTCCCAAGGGAGTCAAGATCCTCTGTCGCATTACCAGGGATAAGAAAGGGGTAGAAAAGGGAATGTACCCAACGTATTATTTACACTTGGAAAAGGAAAATAGAGAAAGGGAGTTTCTTCTTGCGGCAAGGAAAAGAAAGAGAAGCAAAACATCAAACTATGTAATATCAACAGATCCTTTAGATCTCAGTAGAGAGAGCGACAATTTCTGTGGTAAACTTCGTTCAAATTTTATGGGAACACATTTTTCGGTTTATGACAATGGTGTGAACCCCAAAAAAGTCACCATAAAAAATCCAACAGCAAAATCGCGCCGGGAGTTGGCCTCCATTTCGTACGATACTAATCTTCTTGGATTCAAGGGGCCTCGCAAAATGCACTGTCTAATTCCAGGCCTCAATAACGACGAGAGCCCAATCGTGTGGCGGCCCCGTGCAGAAAAGGAAACCCTCTTAGAAACATTTAAGGCAGGAAACTTTGAAACTGGACGAATCCTCGCTTTAAAAAACAAGGCCCCGGTGTGGAATGATGATATACAATCTTTTGTGCTGAATTTCCACGGCAGAGTAACCGTTGCAAGTGTGAAGAACTTTCAACTCATCCACGAAAACGATCCGGACTATGTTCTTCTTCAATTTGGAAAAGTGGGTGATGATGCCTTTACAATGGATTATCAGTTCCCAATGACCGCTATCCAGGCCTTTTCCATCGTTTTATCTAGCTTTGATGGCAAGATTGCGTGTGAATAAGCAACAGACAAAAACACAAGCAGAGAATTGCATTTCTCTTGCTTGCATTTGTCTTGAAGAGCCTCTGGCACAGAGAAAGAAAACAAAAAAGAAAGCGTACGGAAACTTTTTTTCGTTGTGCTTTTTGTGCCAAATTGATATCAGGCGCGCGCCTCGAAAATAAAAAAAAGAAGAAAAATGAAAGTACTGAAATGTTTTGTTTTGTTTGGGTAATTTATTTTTTTTTTCCCATTTAAAATTGTTTTTGTTTTTTTGCTTTTTCTTTTCTTTTTTCTTTGCCTTTTTTGTTTGTGCTAAAAGTTGTGTTGAGTTTGAGATCTTTAGTGCACACGAGTGAGAGAATGATGTCGGCAAGTAAGAGGCTTTTGAGCACGAATGGTGCCAAATTTGTTAGTATTGATCCCGCAACATGTAAGGTGGGCTGGATTGGTACAGGGGTTATGGGACGACACATGTGTGAGCACCTGATGAAGCGTGGTGGGTACACTAACGTTAGTGTGTACACCAGAACCGTTAAAAAGGCACAACCGCTGGTTGATCTTGGTGCCAAGCTGAAGAATTCGGCCCGGGAGGTAGCGGAGAATAGCGATATAGTTTTTACGATGGTTGGTTACCCAGCGGATGTGGAAAGGGTGATGTTGGGGGAAAGCGGTTTGCTTTCTGGAATGAGCGATAAGCAAATTGTTGTGGATTTTACTACAAGCATGCCTTCTTTGGCTGAAACCCTGTGCGCAAAGGGGCTGGAAAAGGGCGTGGCTGTGCTTGATGCCCCTGTTAGTGGTGGTGACATTGGAGCTCGAAACGGTACTTTGTCAATTATGGTTGGTGGCGATGAAATGGCCTTGAATCACATTATGCCAATGCTTGACTGTTTTGGGAAAAATATTAACTACACAGGAGTGGCTGGAAATGGACAGCATACAAAAATGACTAACCAGATAACTATAGCGACTTGTATGATTGGCGTCTGTGAGGCATTAATGTATGCTCAAAAGGCTGGCCTGGATCTGGAAAAGACTCTTCAAGCCATTGGAGGAGGTGCTGCTGCTTCCTTTTCTCTGACAAGTTATGCCCCTCGCATCCTCAAGAGAGATTTTGCACCTGGATTTTATGTGCATCACTTTGTCAAGGACTTGGAAATCGCATTGGATGAATGCCGTAGGTATAATCTTGCACTTCCTGGCCTTGCTCTGGCTCATCAGCTTTATGTAGCTCTTAAAGCTCAAGGAAATGGGGATTTGGGAACTCAAAGTTTAATTTTGGCACTAGAAAAGCTTAATGGAAAGCACTAATGCCCAGCCAGGGAGCATTATTCCATAAATTTTATGTATACAGCCACTCTGTGGTTTATTATTCGATTGTTCTACTCTTTAAATTCTTGGTTTTTAAGCTCAATTTACAAATAAATTAAATAGGAAGAGGTATTCGTCGGAAAAACCGATAGCGCCGATAAGAGTACACCACAAGCCCAAGAACACAAAGAAGGCAAAATATAAAGACAAAGTTCCACTGGTCAATTGAAACTCCTTGAAAGTAAATGCCACCTCCAGCATCACCAATGGTCATTAATGGAAGAAATCGTGTCTGAAAGAGAATAGCTCCCAGTGTCCACTGGACTTCTTGGCCTTTCAAATGCCTCACAAACTTCATCTTGTTTACTTCAGGGAAACCATGACCCTCATGTAGGCTTACAGAAATCCAAGCTGACTTAAAACATTGCAATTTAAACCGTTCAAACGAGACCCCCGGGAATTTTCCACTTTTGAAATCGCCTGCGATAGAGGACCATTCCTTTCCACAGTACTCTGTGGCAAGACTTTCGAAGCGCTCTTTCTTGTAGTCCCCATCATTCAATTGAAATATATCAACCGAAGTATACCAAAACTCGGAAAATCCAACAAATTCCGCATTGGAAAGGTCCAGAGGGGGTTGGAAGGTTCCATTCATGGCACAGTTAGAGAATCCACAAGGGGCCTTTTTCAGCAACAAAGGGGTGAGTTTCTTTTTACACTCTTTAAAATCACCAGAGCCCTTAAATCGCTGTTTGATAATGCCCTCTTCATTTGTCGTATCATCTTCATAGCCCACTGGAAGACACGGATCTGGATATTCAGCAATTTTGTCATTTCCCACCATTCTTGGTTTCTCATTCAAAGCAACATGCTCCTTGTATCGCTCCCTCGCCTTATTCGCACCATATCCCAGATATGTTGTCACATACAGTCTATACTTGTGTTGATCATCGTGCTGATTGCATCCCAGATTCAATTCTACAAACTTTCCACTCTTGTCATTCTTTCCAACGCTATCATCTACTTCAAAAGACACTTGTGAAGACGCCCCCCCCATTTCAATCAGGCCAACAGTCTTTTCCCCATGCCCAAATTTCCCAAGCACATAATTTGCCGCGATCCACGCGTACATCCCTTCCTGTTCCCCCGTAATAATCTCAATGTGAGCTTGTGAAAACTTAAAAGGGTATGTTGAAGTGATCCCACGATAAAGTTCATTCTTAATCGCTTCTTGCTCTGATGGTTTAATCAGTCTCATCCCAGCAGTTGCCATTATATGCAAAGGCGTGTGCTGATGCTGCTCCGCAGGAACATACTTCATCGCATACAGTAGCAGCTCTTCAATCCCCTTCATTGCATCTTTTGGCTTCTTATTGTATGATGACAACCCAGGTTCAACTTTCTTCACCACTTGCTCTCCCTCTTTATCTACTGTGGGAGAAATATTTAGTAGATCTTTCTTATTGCCAGAATGGGCGGGCCACTCGTATACATAAACTCGGCTCCCACTGCTCCCTGCATCAATAATAAGGGCGTAATTCAAACGAAAGGCCTTCATTTCCACCCCGCGGTCATGCATTCGTTCTTGGCTATTCAAATAAATAAACATCCATATAAAAACAAGAAAGACAAAAATGCCAACAGACACTTTCTTCAAAGAAACCATCCCGCTATAGCTTCTTTTCCTCGAAATAACCGGCTGTGGGCGTCTTTCATTACTAAAAGGAGCAAAATCAGAAAACTTCTTTTCTTTGGGAGGAATTACATCAAGTCCATTATTTCTCTCTTCCCCATCTTCCGAAATGGCTTCTACACTAACAGAAACAAACCCTTCTTCAGCATTTGATGTGACTTGTCGTGGACTATAACTCCAAGCCCGAGGCATATTTCCCCGCAATTGGGCAGGTGAAGAAAAAGAAGAAAGGGAATCCGTTTTCTCGCTTATTGTCCTATGCATCTTTCCGCGCAACTGAGCAGCGGCAGCAGACCCACTTCCACTTCCTCCTTGTTCATCTCCTCCGCCATTAACAGTGGGAGCCAGTGTTGACCCAGAGTCCTGCCTCGCCATAGGAGAGAGGCGCCCTGAAGCAGATTTCCCATCCTCCAGAACTATATCAGATAGTCTATTCCCCTGACTATACACTCTTCTCATTATTCCTCGCGTGTTCTATTTCCTCGCCCCCTTACTTATATATATCACAACAATCAGCACCCACCCTCCCTTCTAGTTATTACAGATCACAACAACGTACAAGCACTGACCTGGTCGTGGCGGTGGTGGGGGAGGAGTGTAGCTGATTTACAATAACAGTGCACATGGACATAAAATAACATGCACAGCAATATAATCGAGCGAGCTTGCGAGCGATTCCTCCTTACTGATCGACAATTTAAATACACTTTTAGGGCGTCCTCTGATTGGCTCCTGGAATTTGCGCTACTATCTATAACCCTAAAGAAGAAAATGGCGAGCGAGCCGACCTTTAGGTCATTGCAATTTTATAAGCAGCAGCTGTAGCCTGTAACTAACAGCTAAACCCCTCTCCCCCTCCTCCAATTAGAACCAACAGATCAGGCCCACAAAGGATTGAGGATCATGCCAAAACACGTGAACACTCCAGGCTCCAGCTCCTCCTCCTGCCCTTCTTCTGGTTCATGAGGGGTGTTATTTTTTTAAGCTTTATTTGTATTGCAGGTGGTGATTTGTTTTGTTTTTGTTTCTGTGTGTGTGTGTGTTTTTTTTTGTATTATGTTCCAGGAGGATAAGATTGTGAAGGAACTTTCTATTGGGGTGCGAAGGGATGTCTGGGGATTGAATCTTACTACTTTGTGGCCCGGGGACGAGCGATTGCGGGCACAATACGCGCGATTGGTTCAGGCATTGAAAGATCAAGTTCCCGAGGCTGCTGAATGCTGTTACTTCTATCCGTTCGAGACCCTACACTGCACTATATCGACATTTGTCAATTTCAAGAAAGACTTGTACTTTAGCAAGAAGGGGGGTAATGGGGAGGAGGTGGACGCACCCGCGCTTGCTGGGAGAAGGGAAGCGTGCTTGGAGGAATGGAAAAATGCAGTGGAGAAATCCATCGAGGTGGAGCGCAATCGGCAACAAGAGGAAAAAAACGAGGAGGATAAGGACAATAGGAATGGGGAATCACAGGAACCAAAGCCTTTAATTTCGGGCTCTTTTGAGGTGGAATATTCATCTATAGTTCTTGCAAGTGCAGCTGGGTTTATGCGATTACTAAATCCAACAGATAATATTGCCTCCGTTCGTGAAGCTATCGATAAGCATGCCAAATCTTTTGTTTCGCAAAATGTGAGTTATGAGCTGTCAAAGGATAATTTTCATACTGCTACTCATCCGTGACGTGTTTTTTTGCTTTTAAACCAATTTTAGTTACTTGACAATTGCACAGTTAGTAGTCCAAATATCATTCATTGCACATTTATGAGATTTATATCCGTCCCCAAAGATGCTGACCGTTTTCGTGAAAAGTTCGAGTCTATCTGTTCACAAATATGGGAGCCGTTTAATGTCAGAGTCTCGGAGGTAACCATTCAATAGCTTCATGTTTGTTCGTTATGTTTATTTCAACTTTGCCTTTAACTAACACCGCCTTTGCTTTTATGTATATTCGTTTGTTTGTGCTTGATTGTAAAGATGTATGTGTCAGAAGAAGATAAACCTTACATGCATGTAGGGCTTGATAAAAGAATACCTTGTTTGAACTTCCCTTAAGCTGGTGAATGTTCTTTGCACTTTAGGAAGAGGGCAGAACTGTTTTTTGCAAAATAAAACCCCTGCAGAAAGGGGGGGGGAGCGTTATTCTGCATCTGCTTTATTGGTAACTACATGTTTATAGAGTTTAGAGATGACTGCAGTGGTTTTTGTTAAACATCTCGTGCTCAAGCAGCATTTGGTAATTCGATGAAGGGCTTTGGTCGCAAAAGGTTGAATTACCCTTGATAAAGCCGCGAACGCTGCAACGAGTTGCTTTCAGAGTTTTCTCGTCAACGGAGTTTACCACTTTAAAGCTCTTGGTGTGGTATGTGACGTACTTAGCTACCAAATCGTCGTCCTTATCAAACTTCTGATAGACAAAATCTAACATGGACTGGGGAGTACAATCTTTTACGCCATAATCTTTTGTGGCAGAGTACTCCTCTACCCAATCAAGACTTCCCTTTTTGTTTCCTTCCTCAAGGTTGGCAATATAAGTGGTAAAGTCGGCAATAGCTCCATTTGTTCCATCGAGTGAAAAGATTCTGTATCCAGGGTTAAGCTCCTGGTATGTCGTAACGGACCCAACAACAAAAGCTGTACTAGCTCCTTTGGTTATGTCATTGAATTTAGGCTGGACGTAAAAACTGTCTGAGTGGGTATGTCCGTAGAACTGGCCAAGTATAGTATCTGCAAATCGGTCCACAACAGTTGCGAAGTTTTTGGACCAAACAGCATCCATATCACCGTTACCAGGAGGCACGTGTGCAGATATGTACACTTTCCAGCCACCTTGTTCTGCTTTGTAGAGCTCATCAACAAGCCACTTCATTTGACCATCCAAATCACCATTAGTCACAAAAAGCCACCAGTTTTCGACATAGTTTAGATTAGTGTTGAGCGTAAGAATTTTTGTTTTTGCCTCTGCGTCATATTCTTTAGAGTAAAAACCTCCTTTCGTAAATGTGTCTTTTTGATCAGCAGGAATCCACTTGTAGCCATTAGGTCCCCACAAATCCCAAAGGTCCTTATACAGTCGCTTAATTGATTCTCCACTGTGCAAAACAGCACTTGATGGTGCAAACAAGTTCAATGGTGCGGGCTCATGATTTCCAATGCAAGGAAATTTAGCAACATCAGGGAACTCAGACTCGATGCTAGCTGTGACATTTTCAATAACGGCATCGTTTGCTTCAATGGTCTGCTGCCATATGTTGTGGGCCACTAAATCCCCAGTAAATATCAAATGGGTTGCTTGACGCTTCTTTGAATCACGGAACATATCCATCATTGTGTCCCTAGGGACATCACACTGAGGATGCCCAAACTTTCCTGCGTAAGTTCCCTTGACAGGGTCTCCCTTTTTGTTGCCTTTTCGGCAACACAATGGCTGCCCACAGTCACTTGTTGCCCCAACTTCGTAATCTCTATCGTAGTGGACATCAGACAAGTGCAACAACTGAGTCTTTTTTCCACCCTTTACAGGCTTTGGAGAAGGTGAGACATTTCCGGACCGTGGCACCCCTGAAAGGTCAATTGTCCAATCCTTTGAGGGGGGGGTAGTTTTAGGACACACGTGAAAGAGGTTTCCGCACACAAGGTCTGGGTTCTCAAACCCTTTGTTCCAAAGGATGTCCATTAACTGCGGTGTATACAAGTTCACCATTCCTTGACACTATTTAGGTAAAAAAAAAAAAAAGTAAGGCCATAGAGAGACGATTAGAATCAAGGGTAATGTTCAGAGAATCTATCAAAGACAACTTGGGATTCAATCGAGGGATTCAATACTTACTACTTCCTTATCGATGGGATAGGAAATTGGGAACCATTTAGCCGCCCAGCAAATGTACTTGTTGATGAAATTGTCAAGGTCACTGGCTGTCGAGTCAGAAGTGATCTTTTTACCAATGGTCTTCCAAGCTTCTCTGCAAAGACTACAGGCGCTTATTCCCTTTGGCATACTTTCCATCTGCTCGAGGCTTTTCAATGAATATCCCTGAATCACATCTTCTTCAGTGGGAGCTGCTGTGCTCATGTTGGCCTGAAATGCAAACAGCATCAGCGCCATAACAATAAAGCACTTCACAAACTGCATGGTTATCCTAAGTGTAAGTTGCTTCTGGACTTATGTAGATTCGTACTTCTCTGAAAAGTGGTTCTTGTTTGATTTAAACCTATGTATTTCCCCTCCAACCCCCCCCTTTATACATTCTCACAATGCTCGAATAGCAAGGCCTCTGCTAAAAAAAAAAATTGGTGAGAAAAACAGTGTTGTGTTTATTTCAACTCGGGCTATTCATTAAATTAATTGTGGCGAACTGGTGGAAGGAAGAATCCTTTAATGGTACAGACCGGGCACAAAATGACGGCACAAAATGACGTTCACCCAAGCAAGTGCTAACCTCTACTTACCCGCTGCAAGAAGAGTGAAAATGACCCCCTCGCCTCGTCACTAGCAAGATTCACTGTCTCCCCCAATGCGGCGAGTAATGAGACAACCCGGCCTGCTTTTTAGAAACACTTCCATGAATCATCACTCTGCAATGTAGTACAGCTCAGAACTAATTAATCCGAATTGCTGTATTTGTACAGAGAGTAGTTTCAATCAGTTTCGATCAACCATCTCTCCATTACAGTACAAAATGAGCTAATTGTAATGGCCATTTTAAGCAGGTTTGATATACACCGGACAAATATAATTAATTGAGCGAAGCGCAGCGTAGCGTTTTTCTCTCATCAGCTCAGGCCCTTTTCGACGGTCAATTTTTTCGAGGATATATGATAAATGCAGCCTTCTGATTGGATAAAACCCCCATCCCCCAAAATTATGCTTCTCAGAACTGAATCCCTTACACAAGCTTCGCTCGTCCACACTTGCTGTGAGTAGCTATTTTGTAGTGTGGACACAACTACTGATTGTGCTATTAATTAATCCCCCTAGCAACCAGGCAACCACTGAAAACCCGCAAAATGACACGGCAATTTTCATTTTTCATGGGTAAAACTTTTCAGTTGGGAAAAAGCCGATCATGATGAAAAGGGCGTGGCTGCAGTACAATTTGATGCACTACGTCGATCCTGCAGTCGGGGTAGTTTTTTCTTTTCTTTTTGGTACAATCTTTTTGTACAATCTTTTTGTACTCTTGTTGTACTGTAATTGTCTTCTTTAGGGTTATGTGTGGTGGGTGAAATTCCCGGAGCCAATCCCTTGCAATCATTATATTACGGTCAAGCAAGGGTCAAGTGGTCAAGTGGATTTAAAGCCTTGTTTAAACTGTCGGTCACTAGTACCGAGGAACTATGTAGTACAGTAGACGTAATTAGGAGGTATCGCTCGTAAGCTCGCTCGCTCTCTGTCCAAGCAAATATTGCTGCAAATAGTGAATGTAAGAAAAGCGCACAAACAGTATACATATTATACAAAGAATTACATTGTGCAATCAATCTCTTTGTTCGAGGTAAGTTGCTATTATTGTTCGCAAATGCTCGATGGTTTAATTGATAAAATAGCAACCAGAGGTTTTTCAATCTGAGTACATAATTAGATGCGGCCTGTAATTTACGGAGCGCGCATTTACGCTACTAAATATATCCTCCTCTCCACTCCTTTCACCTGCAATTTTAGAATCAGTTTAATCCCAAACAACATGAACAACATGAACAACACTGCACTCGTGTTGACATCAAGAAGATCAATTGGCCCATGCAAACAATGTGAATATAGAATCGACTTTTAAATTCTGTTATTGTACACAGTGACGGATCGGTCATTGTGTCAAACTAGTAGCTTATGTTTTTGTGCATGTACACACATACACCCCTGAGAATGGATTTTCCTTAATCAATAGCACCATAGCTTAAGCATTAAGAGAAGACTTTTAATGTTCGACACTGCAAATAAACAGTTTTAAGGGGGAATACATGCTTTAAGGGGGAATACATCTTAAGTTTCCAATGCAGCTTTTACCCAATCAAAGTCAAAAGTAAACAATAGGTGTGGGAAACTTTCGAAAGGGGGTTGCGTAGACAAATGAACATTATCTTGAGAAGTATCTTCAGCTAGAGGAACTGTCTGCGAGCATCATCAAGTTTGCCTTTGCTCGTAAAATAGAGGGCACAATAGACAATATTGTCGGCGTTGAGAGATAGTTAGATGAGAAAATAAGCTTCTAACAAAGTGCCAAGTCAGAAATAGCTAATTACATAGCACAAGGCATTTCAAATGCGGAGAGCGAAGGACAAACCTGAAGGTCGTTATTCCCTCGAGGGAATTTAACAAGTGCATTACAATTTATTGTCATGGAAACAAAAAAGGGCACCCAAATGTGAAAAGGGGAATATAAGATTCCTCCAGAGGCCCATTAAAAAGGTACTTAGGGAGTTATCTTACGGTATTTTATAGGCACATTCCATGGGGTACCTGAAGTATCCCTGTGCCAGGAAATTAAGGCGTTGATTCATAGAAAATCCATCGTCTCATGAACCGCTTGGAAGCTTCTTTTTATTTTATTATTCGTTGGAGGTATAAAGAAGATCCACGATTATAAAGAAGATCCACTGACAATATTTCTATTTTAGGTATAGATTTTAGGTAATAGAAGGCAAGGAAAGGAAACTAATCACGAAGAAAAAAGTCTGTAAAAATCATGACTCAGGAAAACAAAGAAGAGGAAAATGACGTTCAGATCACAACAACGGTAGATTCATGTCTTGAAAATCAAAACCTGGACTCCGGAATGGCGCCCCATCGCTCCTTCGAAAACACTTATCAAATTGAACCAACTAGTAGATTTCGCGTCAAAGAAGTTCAGGATATAATCGACCAGGTTCTGTCTGAAAATTTGACGGGAAAGACTTACTCCAAAGATGAATCGCCACAAATGACAAAGGATTTGTCCGATTTAATTAAAAACAAAGTGAAGGAGTTGAACTTTGCAAGATATAAGATTCTGTGCACGGTTACTATTGGGGAAGTTGCAGGGCAAGGGTGCAAAGTGGCTTCGAGATTTCTCTGGTTCCCGGAAACAGATTCATATGCTTCTTCGAAATTCCAAAACGATTCATTGTTTGCTACTGCTACTGTGTACGGACTTCACGCAGAGTAGCATGCGCCGATATGTAACCTTGTACAGAAACCCCAGGAAGCCATTGCCTTTTTTGAAGGTGGCAGTAGACAGAACAAAAAAAAGGCAAAAGAAGAAGAGAAAGAGAGAAAGAACGAAAATCAAATATACCACAACACTGATCTATATTTTTTCATAAGCTCCCCCCGAATTATTTATTGTACAAGATTTATATTTCCAACCGGCCCACACTCTCTAAAAAACTCATTGTCAATCAATCACAAAAATCTACCAGCCTTAAAGAAACTAAACAGCAAATCACTCCCTTGTTACCCCTCTCTCTTCTTCCCATTTTCTTTTTTCTCTTTCACTCTATTTC